>OY282640.1:44939637-45059637 GCA_958299015.1 Tetanocera ferruginea
CTTTATTTCTCTTTTCCAATTCGAGTCTTCTGTGCTCTAGCTTAGCCAAAACAATTTGCACGGCAATATCCAACTCATCAGTGAGAAAAATAGATTTAAATCTCTCCGATAAATAGCTACATCCTGCCATTGCTTTTTCAAGACATTTTTGTTGCCTTTGTAACTTTTCCTTCCAATAATTCAAATCTTCATCAGGTACCATGTCGGTGAGAACAAATTTAACATCATCTTTGAATTCGTTTAGAATTGGCAAGGCTCTGTACAAAACTACTACCTCAGTTTCGTAAGAAAGATTTTCGTCAATCAAGTATCTAAAATCTTCTTTTGAATAATATTTTGACATGTTGAAGTTTGCTGAAGTTTTAAGTTACGATTAGTATATTTGCTACAACACTATTAGTGATAAATTTAACACTGAAACTATCCCGCACTCAATGTGAGCTTTTATACAAAAAGCGCCCATGCACATGATACAAGAACTCAGGTAGACTTATTAGAGTTGAGTTCCTAGAAATCAACCTGCCATTGCTGTCAAGCTCAGCGTCAATATTGCCACATCTTGAATTTTGTGGGAAAAAAACATTTTTTTGGAATTTTTTGCATGGGACAAAAGGGATAAAAACTTATTTAATAATATACAAAGCATCTTTAGTTTTTGTTTGATAATAAACGCAACTTAATTTTAAAATGCACGTGATAAAAATGTTGATAAAAAATTCATATGCACACGATTTAATTTTCATATCCACCTCACTCCTATACAACTGAATAATATAGGAGTTCAAAAACACAAGACATTCAACTAGGAAATTAAAAACAAAAAGGTTTTATAGCAATATTTTCACTAATTTATTATTAGCCTTTTCCTCTTTTTTTCTTTCGTGGAAAAATTACCGAAAACATCCTTAAAAAAATCAATCATCTAATATTCTAGTTAATTTGTTCGCAACTGCTTAATTTATTAACGAATTATTTCTTTTATTGCGTCTTTCTAATCCGTTTTTCTATTACAATTCTTAATTCTATTATAATTGTTCATATTATTTAATATTAAGATCTACATATACATAATCTACTGAAATGTTGGATTTTGGCTTAAAGATATGGCAGCATCGTATTTTGACAGCATAGGTATGCCAATTTTTGCTGTCATTCTAATAAGTCTACCTGAGTCCTTATATCATGCCCATGCATTCCCTTTAATCTAGTTCTCAGAAAATAATGGTATTGAACAAAAACAGTTTCAGGATTGCATGTATACAGAAAAGTATTCTTAGAAAAAAAGTGTATTTTTTCAAATTTTATTTTGGGATAAAAGGTATTGAAAGATATAAAACTGTTTAAATCGAAAACCGCGACTTTTAAGTGGCAAGCTATGTAGCTAGATTTTGTATCTGAAAACATAGAACAAAATAAAATTTTGATGAAAATTTGGAATTTGAAAAATTTAACCGCACCATTGCAATTAAAAAAAATAAATTTGCAATGAAAGAATATTTGCACATTTGCAACAATTTTAGTGTTATTTATGAGAAGATTGCGATATAACGATATAAATTGCGATATAATTGAATTTAAAAATTTTTCTAAATATTAAAACCATATTCAATTTTCAAAAAACTGTTTTGTTTTTAGCTTTGTAATGTAATTTCTTCATCGTAATAAAATTTCTCAGATCAAAAAAAAAAACAAAAAAATTGCGGGCAACATAACACAAAAACTATTTGCTTAACCGATTTAAAAATTTTGTGTGGGCCTTGAGCAACTGATTTGAGGGATTGTTGAATTAACTTAATCCAGAATTTTTACGATACACATTTTTCATTCATTTATTATACTTTTAAAACGAATAATTCGACATGACAGTCATAAATTTTGAATAATGTTCCAAACATAAGTAATGTTCCAAACGTTTCTAGTTTTTTTATAAGTTATTCAGAGAAGAATTTAAAAAATTTCCGAATGGATTCTTTTAATTCCAATGGACTTTTTTTTAACTTTCACATGTAATTTCTGAGTTTCAATTGATTTTTTCTGAAATTCAAACATAATTTGTGAATTTCACTTGATATTTTTTGGGATTTAAAATGGACATTTTAAAATATAGTTTAACTTTTTATGTTTCACTTGGAATTTCTGAGTTTCAATTGATCTTTCTGAATTTCAAAAGAAATGTTTGAATTTGATTTGATTTAGTTTAAATTTCGAAAGTAACTGCAGAAATTTAATTCATATTTTCTGAATTGCAATTCATACTTTTTAATTGCGAGTGAAATTTGTAAAGATCAATTGATCTTTTCTGATGAGCATGTAGAATTTATAGAGCTAAATTGATGCTAATTGAATTTCAAATGCAATTTCTGAATTTTATTTGAAATTTCTGAGTTTCAATTGACCTTTTGTAAATTTAAAAAATAATTTCTGAAGTTTCTTAAATAAAAATAAAATTAAATTAGTTTTTTGAATTACAAATGACTTTTATGAATTTAATATGAGTTATTCTGAATTTCACATGAAATTTCTAAGTTTTATTGATCTTTTCTCAATTGCAAAAGAAAATTCCCAGTTTGAATCAATATTTTCTATATTTCAAATTAAGTTGCTGAGATTTATTTGATCTTTTCTGAATTCCAATTGCTGTTTTCTGAGTTTTGAAAGGAATTCATAAAGTTCAATTGATTTTTCTGAAGAGCGAGTAGAATTTATTGAGTTAAATTTATGCTTATTGAATTTCAACTGCACGTTCTGTATTTTATTTGAAATTTCTAAGTTTCAATTCACCTTTTGTGAATTTCAAATATAATTTGTGATGTGCACTTGATGGTTTTTTAATTTCAAATTTCATTTATGAATATCATATAATATCTTCTTAGTTGCACATGGAGTTTTTAAGCTTCAATTGACATTTTTTGAATTTCAAATAAAAATATTCAATTTGAATTCATTTTTTTCTAAATTTCAAGTGGAATTGCTGAAATTCAATTTATCTTTTCTATAATACAATTGATGTTCTCTGTTTTTTTAATGAAGTTTTTGAATTTCAACTATTTTTTTAAATTTCGAGTGAATTTCTAAAGTTCAATTGATGCTATCTGAACTTCAAATGAAATGTCTACTTTCAAACTGATTTTTTCTGAATTTCGCATGGAATTTCTAAATTTGAATTGATCTTTTCTGAATTTCATATGAAATTTCTGATATGCATTTAAGTTTTTCAAAATTTTAATTATAATTATCAATAAAATAGATTAATAAAAATCGAGTATAGTTTAATTACAAAGTTGAAAAAATACACTTTTCACTTGTGAAAATTTAAAAAAGAACCTCTTCGTATTAAAAAGGAAAAAGCGGATTGAAAAACTTGAAACTTTCAAAAAAGCCAAAAATGCAATTCCATATCTGTTGATATGATTTATTTTTCATTAAATTTCATGACAAAAAAGTTTACTTTTTCATGCTTTCGTTACGTAAAAGTCTTTTCACTACTTTTCCTAAAAAAAATGCTTGATAATTTGATAATTATATACTTACATATAAAAACAAATGTGAATAAATTTTTAAAAAACATACAAAAATAAAACTGTTAAGGAATTCCTTATGGCCTGAATCAAGGCTGAATAATCATCATTCCTGATCATCATTCCTCAAGGTAAAACGATTTGAATTCCTTTTTTCTAAAAAAAATCATATATTAAGTAATTTTTGCTAGTTTCGGATGAACTTTGAAATTGTGAAGGATATACTGTTAAGCCACCGAAGAACGCTTTTGATTTAAATATGCAGTTTGGAATCATTTTTATTTTTTTTTAAAGCGTAAAAGAATGATATAAAATTTTTGTGTTATGTTTTCAGAAAATGCTTTTTACAACTTTTAAAAATTTCTCGCCGAGAAATTCAATATTTCACAATTATTCCGAAACAACTTGAAACGAATTAGCGCAACTTGTTCTTATTATTGCTCATTATTGCATTTATAATTACATTAACAATTATTTTATAATTGCATTAAACGCCTTAAAAGTCTCTATGAAAATCCGATGGAATTTTCTTATCGGTTGTTGTAGTCAAATCATATTGTTCGAAGTTTAAATTTGAATTTAAATAAATAAAAAAAATGCAACATATACATATAAAGTTTTTTACATTTCAGAGCTTTTTACTAATTATGATTTATTTGTGTGAATGAAACCTTAATTGTATTTTGCACATGATTTTGTTAGATTGCATTCAATACTACACTTTGTTCACTTTTCTGCGTTACACAACACTGCAAGGCTGCAACAAACAACAGCAACACTGGAACAGCTTCAAATGTGATTCTCTGTTGCTCTCTCTCTCTCTCTCTCTTTATTCTGTGCACTCTGTGGTTCCCCGAAAATGTTGCTTAAAAAACAATTGCTGAAGCATATTTGTTTTTGTATGCATCTTGGTCGTGAATTATCTCTTTATTATTTTGGATTCTGCGAATTTGAAACTGATGAAATTTTATCGCGAACAATTTGATTTGCTGCTACATACAAACAAACATATATATGTTTGTATATACATATATATATATATATATATATATATATCTAGTTTATTGCTACATTGGCATAAAAATTGATGTTATCGAATCAAACCAAACAATTGCTGCGAAGGGATTTTAAGAACGATGTCAATTCCGTTTTGTTGTATCAATTTACAACGAATTTTTTGTTGTATTTGTTTTGCATCATGTTCTCTATATAGATATATATGGTCATCAACACTGTTGATGTTGTTAACTTTATGCACTCTTACCCAGCTAGCATTTTATCGAATTTTTGAACATATAAGAGTCGTTTTCGACTCTCCTCCGCGATGGTGACAGTCGCGTGTGCGCTCATTTTCTGATCAAAAAAGACTGTTTGTTCGGGAGAAAATGGTACCCTACACGCGACTCTTCTTGAAGAGTCTTTTTCGAGTCGTTTTTTAATCTTGAATTTGATCAAAAAATGATTAAAATACGATTCATTTTCGAGTCATTTTTCGATCTATAAAAACCAAAATATGATTAAAATACGACTCATTTTCGAGTCGTTTTTTATCTTTAAAATACCAAAAAAAGACTAAAATACAACTCGAAAATGACTCTCCAAGAAGAGTCGCGTGTAGGGTACCAATTTCTCCCGAAAAAAGTGTCTTTTTTGATCAGAAAATGATCGCAAAATGGAGGAAAATCGAAAACGACTCTTATATTTAACAATTTCACAAACAGCAAGGTTGACTTTACTCCGAGATTGCTCTTTCGAAACTGAGATATGGTGTGAAAAATATGATTGTTTGAATTTGTCCAATTTAAAAAAATAGTTACTTTTCTATCGCCTTGCCGATCACAATATGCTTCTGCACATGCTTTGTTCAATATCCAGTAAGTTGCCTTGAAAAAATGCAGTCAGATTTTGATCGTTGAGAGGAGTAAAATATGCTTCCGTACAAGACATGTATTTTGTTTTTGTTGATCGTCAAGTGGACTCGTAAAAGACTCGTTTAGGCGATTGCAGAGGCGTTCCTAGGGGGGGGGGGGGGGGGGTCGGTCCGCCCCGGGTTCCACCATTTTAGGGGTGACACCATTTCGATTTTTTTTTTTATTTCTCAAACAAACAGAAAAAATGACAAAATACTTTAAGGTAAAAAATGTAATTGATGTTTCAAAATATTAAATTCTGCTTGCAAGTCTAAGCAAGTCTAAGCAAGCAAATGAGGAGGAAACATTGCGAAAACGTTTCGAGCTGTAAAATCCGAAAACTTTTTGTAACACAACGCAAATGAGTCCATGTTAAGTGTTTAAAATTTTGCAGCAGCTTACGACGAAATTTCAGAAAAGGAGCCAGCTGTTGAAATTGCTTGCGATGCTATCTAGGCACATAAATGCAGCACAAATCGATTTCGAAAGCGCCAACAATTAGACAGCATTAGAAATGCTCACTTTCATTGTCGAGTGGTCCTTCTTGGAAACTTCGCCAAATATTTCATTAGCATTGAAATTATTTCCTACAATTTGTTTATCAGTAGCTTCATGCGAAAGGAGTTTTTCAAAGCTTAAATCAATACAGACTTACTTGGACTTCCAAGGAATTCCATGGGACAGGCCAGAGTTTCCGATCTTGCTTTTTTATCCATTGCAAACGAGCTTGAAATCAATATTACTGATTTCGATGAGGTTATTTCAAACATTGCAACTCTTAAAGTAAGAAATGCCCAGTATTTAGGACAGCTCACTTTTAATGCATCGAAATGGTACGAAAATAGTTACAAAACTTGTTTTTTTTTTTGTTTTTCTTAATTTTAGAATATTCAACCAAATTATTAAGTTATATAAAATTTAAGAGTTTTTTTAACATATCTATCTTTTAAATATCATTAACAGATATATATAAATAAAGTCTTACTAATTTCTGTAATTTTCAATAAACATCTATTATCTATATGTCTAGCATTCTCACTGATTTTCGTTAAGATCGGGTTACTTTTGTACGTACCTTCCATACAAAATTATGTAAAATTTAAATATACATCCTAGGGAGGAGGTACCCCTAAGGTCTTATCACCATTTCTACCATTTTCAGTGCACATTAATTTCTCTAATTGCCAGCCGTTTGACCAAATTTTGTTAAGATCGGCCAACTTTGGCATGCATCTCCCATACAAAATAATTTAAACAATCAATATAGGAAAAGTACCCAGGAAAGTACCCTTAGGAACTGACCAATTTCAACCATTTTTGCAAGTTTTGTTAAATTTAACAATCACGACTTTTTCAATAAAAATGTTTCGCCTACAATAATAACTTTTAACCCTCTTTTTAATCATTTAATTTATAAAAAATAATATATTTTTATTACAAATTGAGTGGTAAAATTTTTCGGTGCAGGCGGTTTTTTATAAATTAAATGATTTCAAATCGCGCGATTTAAATAAAAATTTTTGCCTGCGGCGCTTACTATAGTTTGCAACCAAAAAAGTTCAAATAACAGTTATTAAATTCTTTAAAATCGCATTTTACTACAATAAAAACAAAAATTTTTCAAAATGTATTATTTTTTTCTGTTTTTTTAACAATTTGTTATTGTTTGTCATCTGTTGTTTTTTTCGGAAAACAAAATCTCATCGAATTGGTTTCTAATTGCATTTAGAAATTTCTTATAGGGGTGCCACCATGGGTATCCGCCCCGGGTGACACCAAGCCTAGGAACGCCTCTGGGCGATTGTCAGCAAAGCAGTCTTCAAAATGCTAGCTGGGTAGTTGCGCGTACCCAGCAAGAAAATTAAGCTTTAAGTTAGTGACAAAATTTTCAAATATTTTCGAATATTTATAGAAAATTTCGTAAGACATCATATCTCGGTTGTTCTGCTAGTAACCAATAAAGTCATATCAAAATAGAAAATATTTCACTTTTTTCCATAAAACTTTTTAAAAAACTTTAAAAATACTAGCACTAAATAATATATATTAAAATATATAACATTTTATTAAAATAAAATATTAATTAAAATCATTAAAAATCAAACATACATATTCACAAACAAATAATATTAAAAAAACAAAAAAAATTATTAAGTAGAATACGAACTTTTAAGCAGTGTGGCATATCATGTTTTTACAATGAGACCTTCAACTAAGATTAATTAAAGCTATAGGCAGTTCTTAAAGACAAAGATGTTTCAAAATATTTATAAATAAATATATATGTTTCTAAGACAAGCTTGAAAAATACTACCACAAGAAAAGCCGAAGAAAATACTAAAAATAATATATAAAAAAATTTTACAAATAACAATAAAAATAAAAATTATATATAAAATATTAAAAAAAAAAAACATATAAAGACTTAAAAATTTATCACTCAAACTTAATTATTAAAAATTAAGAGTTAAAAAATAAGAGTTAAAAACTAAAAATTTAATATATAAATTTAAAATTTATTTTAAAATTAATTTAATTTTAATTTAATTTAATTTAATATATTATTTTAATTTAATTTAATTTTAAATTTTAAATTTTAAATTTTAAATTTTAAATTTTAAATTTTAAATTTTAAATTTTAAATTTTAAATTTTAAATTTTAAATTTTAAATTTTAAATTTTAAATTTTAAATTTTAAATTTTTTCGTGGTACATTTTAAACATTACTCTTATGATGTTAAGTATAACCTTCTAAAGGGGTGCACAATTTAGTTTCTGCCCCGGGTGCTACCAACCCTAACTACGCTACTGCGAGTAACTCCAAGTTTTTCGAGTTTTTGAGTGCTTTAACTTATCAGTGGAAATACCCAGTAGAAAATTGATTTAAGAGCATAACGTTTTGTGCTTTGATGTGTTGAGTGTGGGAGGAAGGCGGAGCTTTCGTTTGATTATGGCGAATTGTAAGTTCAGAGTGCATATTAAAAATTAAGACTTATGGTATAATTTTAAATCATATCTATTATAATTTGTTGTGATTTTTGAAGGGATTTTATTGTTTTAATAAAACCACTTTGGAGGGGAGTTACTGTTGCCACTTGTGAGAGGAGCTTCTCTAAGTTAAAACTCATAAAAACATACCTAAGAACTAAAATGAGTACTTCTCACCTACAAAATCTTGCCATATTATGTATGGAACACAAGTTGTGGAATTAAAGAGGCTTTGACAATGTTTTTTGAAAACGATTTTGCTTATAAAAAAGCAAGAAAAATAACAATTTAATAAAATGTTATATAAAAAAAATTATATTTGTGTACATTTCTCGTTTGGTGTCATTTAAGAATAAACTTTTTTTTATCGTTGGCCTAATTCTAATACGATGTAAGTCAACATTTGGAATAAAAGCGATTATAAATATTTAATTTTTGACTTTAACACATTTAAAAAAAATTCCATTTTCTGTCTCAGTAAAATATTCTAAAAATTAAAATAAAGAAACAAATAACAGCAATTATTATTTAAAAATAGGTTTATAATAGAAATTATGACATAAATAAAATAGTGGTAGATTTTGGGAAAAGGTAAATAGCGGGTGGTAAAAGTGGTAGATGTCAAAGAAGTCGAAAAAAGTGGTAGATCTACCACAACTGTGGTAAAGTGACAGCACTGAATACAACACAAAAGAATTGACATCGTTCTCAAAATCCCTTCGCAACAATCGTTTCGTTTGATTCGATAACAACAATTATTACACTCAGAAAAATATCAACTGTAATATTAACAGTTATTTCAAAACACTGTTAAGTTGAATGATTTCCGTTAAAGTTAACAGTTTTTTATATTGAATGAACGTTTCAAAGTATTTTTGTGCTGTTAAAATCATCGGTTGAAATATTTTTGCGTTTTTGTTTTTATGTCTGTCTTCTCTAAGCAATAGTTTTTAATTGTGTCTTGCTATATGGGCTTTTCCAAACTGGCGTTATGTACGTTTTGTACGAAAAAATTAAAAAAAAAATAATGAAGAAGCCTAACTTTTAAAAACTTTTTTTAAATTTGCGTTGTAATTAAGTTGCTCTATATTAAGTAAAAAAATTATAACAATCGACTCTAAGAATTAAAAGATATAAGCAAAAATATGCACTGGCGTGACGTTACAAATAACAGAAGTGGTTTTCGACTAAGATTAGAAAATTTGCAAAACTCTGCGAACTGGGCAAGACTTTTTATACAAAACTTTTTTTGCAAGAATTTAAAATAATATGAGTTTATTAAGCTGGTTATCAAATTAAAAAATCTTTTCTCGGTTTTTTATATTAGGCTAAGTCATCTGGCGTGACGTTACCAGCGTTACGTTACTTAAATTTCCATCCGAACATGTTAAGTTAAAATTTGCTCAAAACAATATTTGACGTAAATAAAACATTAAGTTTATTTATAATATAATATAAAAAATCAAATGTTTGTCTGTTTGTCTGTCTTTCTATCTGTCTGTAACGTATAGGCTCGCTCAGCGTATATCCGATTGAGCTGAAATTTGGACACCACGTACGTTTTATAGAGAGGAAGCTCATAGGGGGAGTAAAAAAGTGGGCGAAAATATGTGGGCGTGGCAATCTATAATAACTCCTAAATACCTGGACCTATTCCAATGAAATTTGATATGAAGGTTCAACTGCGCCCAAGATATAACATAGGCTATAAAAATTCCAATGACTTCAGCAAGAGGGCACTTTAAGTAGTGCATTTTTAAGACTCAATAACTCTCAAATGACTTGACCGATTTTATTTAAATTTGCGTGAAATAACTTGACCCTGCAACGGAATTGAGGCTACTTAAATTTCGAAAACTTCCGTAGGAGGGGGCTTTATTCAATCAACTAATGTCAACTAATCAACTAATGTCTGGCTCATTCACGTCAAAACGGATGAACCGATTTTGATGAAACTTGGTAAACATTTGTATCTGTGACTGAAATAGATCATATGATTCTAAAAGTTCAAACGAAGTCAAGAACCAAAGACTAATGAATAAAAAGAAGTTTAACGGATACGAGCAGAAGCTATATAAATATGAACAAAAATCAGCCGAACAGTATAGACCAAAACCAAAGTTGAACAAAGGCAATCCAAAAATCGAATCGATCCCAAGAGGATTTTTTAAAATTAGAAAAAAAACTTTAAACGCATTGTTCTCGAAATGACTTTTTCAAACTGCGTGACCATTCTCCTCAGAACCCAAATGTCAGATCTAGACGCTAAAGATGTAATTTTATTTTAAAATATGACCGTCAGGTACTGTTTTACGGAAATAAGACTACACACTTTTGACGGAGGGAAGGGTTTAACATTTTAACATTTTTTAAATTATCAATTAAATTTTTGAAATTTTTTAAATTATTGTTTTTTGGGGTTTTGACACCTCCCTCCGTCGAAAAAGTTTAGTCAAATTTCCGTAAAACTGTATCTGCCGGACATGATAGCAAAAAAATGACATCTTCAACTTCTCGATCTGGCGTCTGGTTTCTGAGGAAAATGGTCACCCAGTTTGAAAGAAGTAATTTCGAGAAAAATGCGTTTAAAGTTTTTCTTAGCATGCTTTTAATATGCATTTTTATCTCAAAAAAAAATTCCAATATTTAAAAATCATTTTTGGCATTGATTCGATTTTTGGATTGTCTTCGTTCAACTTTGGTTTTGGTCGATATTGTTTGCTTAATTTTTGTTCATCTTTATATAGCTTCTGCTCGTAATCGTCAAACTTCTTTTTATTCGTTAGTCTTTGGTTCTTGACTTTAATTGCCTTCGGCTCATTCCTAGATTTTACCAAGTTTCATCAAAATCGGTTCATGCGTTTTGACGTGAATGAGCCAAGCATAGTTGATTGAATAAAGTTTTTTGAAATTTAATTAGCCCCAATTCTGTTGCAGGGTCAGGTTATTTCACGTACCAAATTTAAGTAAAATCTGTTAAGTTTTCATACCAAATTTCATTGAAGTCGGTCTAGGCGTTTAGAAGGTATTATATAGTACCACGCCCACAGGCTTTCGCCCATTTTTTTTCCCCCCTATATTCTTTCTCATTATGAAACGTACTCGGTGTCCAAATTTCAGCTCAATCGGACAAACGGTGCGCGAGCCTATACGGAACAGACAGATAGACAGACAGACAAACATTTGACTTTATATATTAGAAGATTGCCAATAGCTCTGTGGGAGTGTGTTCGACTTTCATGCAGGGGACTTTGGTTCTAACCCTAATTGTAAGTGTAAGTATCAAAAAATTTGGCAAAGGGCCAAAAATAACCTTCAAAGCAGGTTTGCTTACAATCTTAAAAAAATTGTACAGTTACAGCCTTATTCAATAGAATTTCTTAAACAAAAATTTAACAGTTGTTTAGTAACGCAATATTTAAGGATTGCGTTTGAAAAAACGTTGCTTAATTTGTTATTCATAAACATTTCTTATTCCTTGTGTAAGTCGGTAAAGCGGTAACAAAAAAAGTTCACAATAATCAAGAAATCGTTCAGATTTAGCGGAAACAAGAACCATTTTTGAGCATGCATATGATAATAATAACATAAATACCATTTTTAAGCAAAATAACGCGGTAGTGCTGCCAAAAATTATAAGTTCAATTAAATTAGACTTCAAACGCAAATTTCGGCGTTTAAAAGCTACTTAAGTTACGTAGTTGTAAAACATCTTTATGAATTAAGATCTGTTGTTTAAAGCTTTTTTAAAGTAACACAGCCACAAAAATCCGTTTATGAATAAGGCCGTTAATTAAAAAAAAAAAATATTTATATAAAAATTTTTTTTGTTGGTCTAGCCGGTATTTGTACCAAGGACAGTCGAATACAGGACGCACACGTCAGCATACTCGGCTAAACATGAACTTTAAGAAAAGTGAAAAAATTTCAATAAATACGTTTTTATATGGGTTTCGTGTTCTATAGACTAACAGTCAACCGACTGTTGATTTGCAAGTTTCATATCTTGGATGTTATTTAACAGTGAAATCTGTTATTTTAACCCATGATTTGTTTGATATACCAGCGTTTTTTCCCTGAGTGTATGTTATTGTAGCAATAAACTAGATATACATACATGCATATATATGTACAAGCATATGTTTCTTCAAATCAAAACATTCGCGGTAAAATTTCATCAGTTTAAAATTTGCAGAATCCAAAATAAAAAAGTGACAATTCATGGCCAAGATGTATACAACAACAAATATGCTTCAGCAATTGTTTTTTAAACAAAATTAATTTTCGGGGAATTACTAAGTGCACATAATCAAGAGAGAGAGAGAGAGAGAGAGAGCAAAAGAGAATCACATTTGAAGCTGTTCCAGTGTTGCTGTTGTTTGCTGCAGCTTTGCAGTGTTGTGTAACGCAGAAAAAGGAACAAAGTCCAGAATTTAATGCAATCTAACAAAATCATGCAATACACTTAAGGTTTCGTTCACACATATAAATCATATTTATTTGCTAAAAATAAAATTTTTAAAAGTTGTAAAAAGCATTTTCTGAAAACAAAACACAAAAATTTTATTTCATTCTTTTCCGCTTTAAAAAAAAATAAAAATGATTCCAAACTGCATATTTAAATCAAAAGCGTACTTCGGTGGCTTAACAGTATATCCTTCACAATTTCAAAGTTCATCCGAAACTAGCAAAAATTACTTAATATATGATTTTTTTTAGAAAAAAGAAATTCAAATTGTTTTACCTTGAGGAATGATGATCAGGAATGATGATTATTCAGCCTTGATTCAGGCCATAAGGAATTCCTTAACAGTTTTATTTTTGTATGTTTTTTAAAAATTTATTCACATTCGTTTTTATATGTAAGTATATAATTATCAAATTATCAAGCATTTTTTTCAGGAAAAGTAGTGAAAAGACTTTTACGTAACGAAAGCATGAAAAAGGAATTTCTTTTTTACATGAAATTTAATGAAAAATAAATCAAATCAACAGATATGGAATTGCATTTTTGGCTTTTTTGAAATTTTCAAGTCTTTCAATCCGCTTTTTCCTTTTTTATACGAAGAGGTTCTTTTTTAAATTTTCACAAGTGAAAAGTGTATTTTTTCAACTTTGTAACTAAAGTATATTCAATTCTTATTAATCTATTCTATTAATAATTATAATTGAAATTTTGAAAAACTTAAATGCATATCAGAAATATCATATGAAATTCAGAAAAAATCAGTTTTAAAGTAGACATTTCATTTGAAGTTCATAAAGCATCAATTGAACTTTAGAAATTCACTCGAAATGTAAAAAAAATAGTTGAAATTCAAAAACTTCATTAAAAAAAAAAGAGAACATCAATTGTATTGTAGAAACGATAAATTGAATTTCAGCAATTCCATTTGAAATTTAGAAAAAACTAATTCAAACTGAGAATTTTTTTTTAAAATACAGAAAAGATCAATTGAAGCTTAGAAACTCCATGTGCAACTAAGAAGATACTATATGATATTCATAAATAAAAACAAAAAAAAAAACAAATTGGCCATTTCAGCCCTTGAAAGGACTTTGACCGAGCTTCTTATGATCAATTGTGTTGTGTGTGTTATTAAATTTTTGCACATAATTGACCGAGAACTGGACCTACATGTTTTATGCCGACTCCGAACGGCTCATGTTCTCAAGAAGCTTTACATGGCATTATTTACTCTCTGAGGTTTGCCATTGTCTGCAGAGAGGTGGTGACCGATCAGAAAAATTTTTTATTGAAAAAACTTTTCGCCACGGCTGGGGATCGAACCCGGGCTCCGAGCATGCTAAGCCACACACTTAACCTGCATGCCACGGTCACCACGATATTCATAAATGCCAATTGAAATTAAAAAAAAATATCATGTGAAGTTCACAAATTATATATGAAATTCACAAAAGGTGAATTGAAACTCAGAAATTTCAAGAAAAATTCAGAACTTGGATTTGAAATTCAATTAGCATCAATTTAACTCTATAAAATCTACTCGCTCTTCAGAAAAGATCAATTGAACTTTATAAATTTCACTCGTAATTCAAAAAATATGAATTGCAATTCAGAAAATATGAATTAAATTTCAGCAGTTACTTTCGAAATTATAAAAAAATCAAGTCAAACTCAAACTTTTCTTTTTAAATTCAGAAAGATCAATTGAAACTAAGAAATTCCAACTGAAACTTAAAAAGTTAAACTATATTTTAAAATGTTCATTTCAAATCCCAAAAAATATCAAGTGAACTTTACAAATTATATTTGAAATTCAGAAAAAATCAATTGAAACTCAGAAATTATATGTGGAAGTTAAAAAAAAATCCATTGGAATTAAAAGAATTCATTCGGAAATTTTTGAAATTCTTCTCTGAAAAACTAATAAAAAAACTAGAAACGTTTGGAACATTACTTATGTTTGGAAGATTCTTGAAAATTTATGACTGTCATGTCGAATTCTTCGTTTTAAAAGTATACTGAAGGAATAAAAATGTGTATCTTAAGAATTCTAGACTAGATTTAGATTAATTTTATCTGCTTTTTCACAAAAAAAATTATATTAAAAATTTTAAATATTTACAACTTAAAAGTTTCGAATGTGATCTCTTGAGATATAAATCATATGAATTAAATATGAAAAATTTAAATTTTTTATGTATTCAATTTTTTTGAGTAAAATTTTTTTGGTATTGTTACACAAGCATCATGAAAAATGTCTGTCTTTTGGCAGGCAGAATACTTCGGATTTGGAAGTTCTGAAATTAAAACAAAAAAAAAAAACTTCTATAAAAGTTTACGTTTAAAACTAGGATTGGACATGAAATTTTTTTAAATTTGTTATTTTTAACAAATCTAAAATCGTGGAAGTCATAATTTCAAAAAACAATAACAACAAATGTAAATAATTCAACAATCCCTGAAATCAGTTGTTAAGGCCCACAAAAAACTTTTAGATCGGTTGAGCAAATAGTTTTTGTGTAATGTCGCCCGCAGTTTTTTTATTGTTGGAGCTTAGGAATTTTATTATGATGAAGAAATGACATCTCAATGCTAAAAACAAAACAATTTTTTGAAAATTGAATACGTTTTTAAGACTATAGAAAAGTTGTTGAATTCAATTATATCGCAATATATATCGTTATATCGCAATCCTCTCATAAATAACACCTTAATTGTTGCAATTGTTCAAACATTCTTGAATTGCATTTATTTTTTTTTTTGTAATGGTGCGGTTAAATTTTTCAAATTCCATTTTCTCATCAGTTCACTTCAGTTCACTTTTGTACTTTTTTGTCAGATACAAAATCTTCCCAGCAGCAGCATGAACAAGTAAGTACTTGTTCTCGATTTTCGCAGTTTTATATCGTTCACTACCTTTTATCTCAAAATAAAATTTTTTGCACAGAAAATACACTTTTTTTCCAAAGCATACTTTTCTGTACCAATGCAATCCTGAAACCGTTTGTGTTCGATACCTTTATTTTCTGAGAATTGGTTTAAAGGGAATGTATGGGCGCTTTTTGTATAAAAGATCACATTGAGTGCGGGATAGTTTCAGAATTAACTTTGTCACATATTGTGCTGCAGCAATTATTCGAAAATAGTATTTAAAATACAGAAAACTTCAGAATGTCAATTAATTATACAAGACAAGATTTTAAATACTTATTCCTTGATGACGGTGACGATAGCAATAACGATAGCGATAGCGATAGCGATAGCGATGGCGATGCCGATAGCGATAGCGATGGCGATAGCGATAGCGATGGCGATGCCGATGGTTTTCGCACGGATGTAGGAATTTTATTCAGAGCCTTGCCAATTCTAAACGAATTCAAATGTGATGTAAAATTTGTTCTCACCGACATAGTACTTGATAAAGATTTGAATTATTGGAAGGAAAAGTTACAAAGGCAACAAAAATGTCTTGAAAAAGCAATAGCAGGATGTTGCCAGTTAGGGGATAAATTTAAATCTATTTTTCTCATTGGTGAGTTGGATATTGCCGTGGAAATTGTTTTGGCTAAGCTAGAGCACAGAAGACTCGAATTGGAAAAGAGAAATAAAGCGGAAATTGTTCAAAGCCATGATACCGACCCAAAATCATCAAGTGCAACAGACACCCGACAAGAATTAATGAAAACAGGTTCTCAGCAAAATACTTCAAATACAACTGATCATAATACAAGTCTAGATTTATCCTCAAAACTGCCTGAGTTTCATGGTAAGAACTTTGAAGAATGGCTGAAATTTTCCAGCATTTTCACCGAGCTGGTGCACAATAACGCCGAAATACCAATTTCAGTGAAGCTAAATTATATACGCGAAAAAGTGAAGAATAAACCACGTTCGCTGATTGCTTATTTAATGGCTGGTAACGAATCAAATTATGGGTTGGTATGGGAGACGCTGGAACGCAGATATGGCAATAGACGTGTTCTATTCACTAGCAAACTTGATGCATTGCTGGATATGGAAGTGATGCGGGCGGACAATTTTTTGAGCGTGCAAACTATACATGACACCGCTAAAGAATGTGTCTTTTTAATAAAAAACATTTGGATCATGATATCGGGGAGAGTGCAGATGAAATCTTTGCACACATAATCATGCGCAAGATGGATGCTGGTGCACGGGCGCAGTACGAACAATATGTTCGAAAAACTAAATCGATACAAAAACTGCAAGATGTAATGGAATTCTTAGAGCAACAATCCGAAATTTTGGAGAATCTAGAAAATCTTCAAAATTGTGGAGAGGATGGTGTAGAGTCAAACAAATCGAACGTGCTTGAGGAGATGGAGTGATAGAGCTATAAAAACCATAACATGTTAATGGATTCCAATATTTTATTTATGTTCGAATTGAAATAATACATTCAAAAATATGAACCGTATGAATCTTAATTTCTTTATTTCTTAATAATTTTCAATTTTTAATTTCTTTAATTATGTTTTGATGTATCAACATGTTTTGAATTAAAGTTGAGATTTTAATTAAAAATTAACTCAAAGTTTTATTTAATATAATTGGCTTTTATGATTTATAGTTTGTGCTGGTTGGTAATAATTTTTGGTTATTGGGTTTTGGTGCCTTCTTCAGATGATTTCTGCACGTGGTCAAGGTGGTTCTATGGGTTTACTAGCTGCAACCTTATAAGTTACCAGAACAAAATAGTATAGTTCTGAGCAAAAGTTAATGTTTTTCTACATAAAAAAAACCATTAAAAAAATTAAATAAATATTGAAGTTCAATATGTAATATTTGCAAATTCTTTGAAATGTTGAAGTCAAAATATAGACCACAAAAAAGAGCAAGAAGCAAAAACAACGAAAAATACATCAAGAGCAATAGAAAGATCAAGAAAGACCAAGAACAATACCATGATCAATACCAAGACCAAGACCAATACCAATACCAATACCAAGACCAAGACCAAGACCAAGACCAAGACCAAGACCAAGACCAAGACCAAGACCAAGACCAAGACCAAGACCAAGACAAAGACAAAGACAAAGACCAAGACCAAGACCAAGACAAAGACAAAGACCAAGACCAAGACCAAGACAAAGACAAAGACAAAGACAAAGACAAAGACAAAGACAAAGACAAAGACAAAGACAAAGACAAAGACAAAGACAAAGACAAAGACAAAGACAAAGACAAAGACAAAGACAAAGACAAAGACAAAGACAAAGACAAAGACAAAGACAAAGACAAAGACAAAGACAAAGACAAAGACAAAGACAAAGACAAAGACAAAGACAAAGACAAAGACAAAGACAAAGACAAAGACAAAGACAAAGACAAAGACAAAGACAAAGACAAAGACAAAGACAAAGACAAAGACAAAGACAAAGACAAAGACAAAGACAAAGACAAAGACAAAGACAAAGACAAAGACAAAGACAAAGACAAAGACAAAGACAAAGACAAAGACAAAGACAAAGACAAAGACAAAGACAAAGACAAAGACAAAGACAAAGACAAAGACAAAGACAAAGACAAAGACAAAGACAAAGACAAAGACAAAGACAAAGACAAAGACAAAGACAAAGACAAAGACAAAGACAAAGACAAAGACAAAGACAAAGACAAAGACAAAGACAAAGACAAAGACAAAGACAAAGACAAAGACAAAGACAAAGACAAAGACAAAGACAAAGACAAAGACAAAGACAAAGACAAAGACAAAGACAAAGACAAAGACAAAGACAAAGACAAAGACAAAGACAAAGACAAAGACAAAGACAAAGACAAAGACAAAGACAAAGACAAAGACAAAGACAAAGACAAAGACAAAGACAAAGACAAAGACAAAGACAAAGACAAAGACAAAGACAAAGACAAAGACAAAGACAAAGACAAAGACAAAGACAAAGACAAAGACAAAGACAAAGACAAAGACAAAGACAAAGACAAAGACAAAGACAAAGACAAAGACAAAGACAAAGACAAAGACAAAGACAAAGACAAAGACAAAGACAAAGACAAAGACAAAGACAAAGACAAAGACAAAGACAAAGACAAAGACAAAGACAAAGACAAAGACAAAGACAAAGACAAAGACAAAGACAAAGACAAAGACAAAGACAAAGACAAAGACAAAGACAAAGACAAAGACAAAGACAAAGACAAAGACAAAGACAAAGACAAAGACAAAGACAAAGACAAAGACAAAGACAAAGACAAAGACAAAGACAAAGACAAAGACAAAGACAAAGACAAAGACAAAGACAAAGACAAAGACAAAGACAAAGACAAAGACAAAGACAAAGACAAAGACAAAGACAAAGACAAAGACAAAGACAAAGACAAAGACAAAGACAAAGACAAAGACAAAGACAAAGACAAAGACAAAGACAAAGACAAAGACAAAGACAAAGACAAAGACAAAGACAAAGACAAAGACAAAGACAAAGACAAAGACAAAGACAAAGACAAAGACAAAGACAAAGACAAAGACAAAGACAAAGACAAAGACAAAGACAAAGACAAAGACAAAGACAAAGACAAAGACAAAGACAAAGACAAAGACAAAGACAAAGACAAAGACAAAGACAAAGACAAAGACAAAGACAAAGACAAAGACAAAGACAAAGACAAAGACAAAGACAAAGACAAAGACAAAGACAAAGACAAAGACAAAGACAAAGACAAAGACAAAGACAAAGACAAAGACAAAGACAAAGACAAAGACAAAGACAAAGACAAAGACAAAGACAAAGACAAAGACAAAGACAAAGACAAAGACAAAGACAAAGACAAAGACAAAGACAAAGACAAAGACAAAGACAAAGACAAAGACAAAGACAAAGACAAAGACAAAGACAAAGACAAAGACAAAGACAAAGACAAAGACAAAGACAAAGACAAAGACAAAGACAAAGACAAAGACAAAGACAAAGACAAAGACAAAGACAAAGACAAAGACAAAGACAAAGACAAAGACAAAGACAAAGACAAAGACAAAGACAAAGACAAAGACAAAGACAAAGACAAAGACAAAGACAAAGACAAAGACAAAGACAAAGACAAAGACAAAGACAAAGACAAAGACAAAGACAAAGACAAAGACAAAGACAAAGACAAAGACAAAGACAAAGACAAAGACAAAGACAAAGACAAAGACAAAGACAAAGACAAAGACAAAGACAAAGACAAAGACAAAGACAAAGACAAAGACAAAGACAAAGACAAAGACAAAGACAAAGACAAAGACAAAGACAAAGACAAAGACAAAGACAAAGACAAAGACAAAGACAAAGACAAAGACAAAGACAAAGACAAAGACAAAGACAAAGACAAAGACAAAGACAAAGACAAAGACAAAGACAAAGACAAAGACAAAGACAAAGACAAAGACAAAGACAAAGACAAAGACAAAGACAAAGACAAAGACAAAGACAAAGACAAAGACAAAGACAAAGACAAAGACAAAGACAAAGACAAAGACAAAGACAAAGACAAAGACAAAGACAAAGACAAAGACAAAGACAAAGACAAAGACAAAGACAAAGACAAAGACAAAGACAAAGACAAAGACAAAGACAAAGACAAAGACAAAGACAAAGACAAAGACAAAGACAAAGACAAAGACAAAGACAAAGACAAAGACAAAGACAAAGACAAAGACAAAGACAAAGACAAAGACAAAGACAAAGACAAAGACAAAGACAAAGACAAAGACAAAGACAAAGACAAAGACAAAGACAAAGACAAAGACAAAGACAAAGACAAAGACAAAGACAAAGACAAAGACAAAGACAAAGACAAAGACAAAGACAAAGACAAAGACAAAGACAAAGACAAAGACAAAGACAAAGACAAAGACAAAGACAAAGACAAAGACAAAGACAAAGACAAAGACAAAGACAAAGACAAAGACAAAGACAAAGACAAAGACAAAGACAAAGACAAAGACAAAGACAAAGACAAAGCCAAAGACAAAGACAAAGACTAAGACCAAGACCAAGACCAAGACCAAGACCGAGACCGAGACCAAGAAACACACCAAGACCAAGACCAAGACGGTTAATTCTTTGTTCCCTTTTGAACTTCAGAGAGGGCAAGTTAAAAAAGGAAATAGCAAATTAAAAATTAGTTTTTATACGTTTGCTTTTTATACGTTCTCTACTATAAATATGTTTCAAAAATATTAATACGACCAATATCTACATACATATAACATATCATAACAAATTCAGACTCATATTGATCAGCATAAAATTGACACAAACACAAACAATACTTAATGGTCTATAAAAAACTTTTTAACAAAAAAAAAAACCTACTTCAAAATCACTAGAAAGTAAAAAATAATTTTAAATTACTTTTACTATTTATTTCTTGGTCAAATTTGTATTTTTATAATAAATATATTTATTTCTTTATGATAATAAAAGCTTCTAGTCAGCGCTAATCATTGATGTAAAATCATGATTTTTTTCGCCATCCCTACTCTATTTAAGACTTTTTTATTTGTAAATATCCTGCTTGGGTGACGCAGTATTAATTTGTAATCTTAATTTTTCTTAAATCTTAATTAAAATGCTATATGTGTGCTGCAGCTGCACAAAAAATCTGATTATATTAGCGCCGACTTCGAAGCTCTTATTATCATAAAGAAATAAATATATTTATTATAAAAATACAAATTTGACCAAGAAATAAATAGTAAAAGTAATTTAAAATTATTTTTTACTTTCTAGTGATTTTGAAGTAGGTTTTTTTTTTTGTTAAAAAGTTTTATTTCTTTCTTTTTAGAGAAAATGATATATATTAAAAAAGTGTATAAATTAATTAAACACCAATTATTTATGCTCATAATATGGAAAATGCTTTTCTGTCGTTTCTTATTCTGGTCTTTGTCAATATGTTTATCAGTACCTACTCTTTTATTTTTATCACTACCCCATTGTCAAATTGTAATAATTGTGCCTACGTCTGTACTTTTTCAGTTAGTAGTGTCAGTATTCGATTTAGTGTTTTTTAATATTGCCACACCCCTTTGTCGAATGACGCCCACTTTATTCACAATAACTTGTTATAAGTGTGCCTACCTCTATACTAAATATCAGTACTCTAGTGTCAATATTATTCGCGACACAGTGTATTTTATATATTGCCACACCCCTTTATCAAACAAGGTCCACTGTATTGAAATTAATTGTTTTATAACTGTGCCTACCCCTGTAGTTAACTTTAGTACTCTAGTGTCAATATTATTCGAGATACAGAGTTTTTCTAATATTGCCACACCTCTTTGTCGACTAACGCCCACTTAATTGACTGTTATTTTTTACCTACCCTTGCATTTTTTCTGTGAATTTATTAACTCTAGTACTTTAGTGTCAATATTTACTGAAATACAGTGTTTTTCTTACAGTGACACGCCCCTTGATCGAATACCGCCCACATTACTGACAGTAATTTGTTATATTTGTACCTACCTTTGTACTAAATTTTAGCATCGTAGTGTCAATAGTAATCGAGATACAGTGTTTTTTTAATATTGCCACTCCCCTTCTCGATTAACGCCCATTTTTTTTTTTACAAAAATTTGTAGTAATTTTTCCTACCTTTGTAACAAATTTCTGTACCCTAGTATCAATATTATTCGAGACACAGTAATTCTCTTATATTGCCACACCCCTTTTTCGAATTACGCCCACTTTTGTTATAGTAATTTCCAATAATTGTACCTACCTCCGTACTTAATTTCAGTACTCTAGTGTCAATTTTCGTCGAGATACAGAGTTTTTACAATATTGCCACACCCTTTTTTAGAATTACGCCCACTTAAGTGATCGTCATTTTTAATACTTGTGCTTGCCTTTGTAATTTTACTGTGAATTTTATTACCGTAGTGTCAATATTTACTGAGATACAGTGTTTTTCTTATAGAGACACGCCCCTTTTCCGAATACCGCCCCCTTTCATAGACGGGCACCTCCGCGTTGATAGTCTCTATATGTTGACAAAAAATTACGGCAATCGGGCAAGTACTTTAGGAGTAATCGATGTACATACATTCACAAAAAAAAAAAAAAAAAAAAAAAAAAAAAAAAAAAAAAAAAAAAACAGAGAAACCAACCAACTTGAGAACCTCCTCCTTTTTGAAGTCGGTTAAAAACTATATAAAAATAAGTTTCCAAATCAACAGAACTTTAATTTATTTAAGCAAATTAACTTCGATCAATGAGAAAACGCTAAATGTTAGTTGCAGGAACGAGGTTCTTGCTTTTTGTGGTTTTAATTTTTTTTTTTTTCTGTTATGCGGTTTATAAAATCACACAAAATTTCTGGCCAGACATCGTTTTAACGCCCATGTAGCACAAAAAGAAACGACACAGACACAAGCGTACATATATTGGTCGCGAAATACGAAACCATTTAACATCAATTTGCTGTTATTTGTCGTATAAAATATGCTAAAATGTCAGGCTTGTCAAGATTTTATACGAGTTACCTTTTATGTACTTGATGTTCCTGTTTTTGTTTTTGTTTTGGTTTTTTTCATGTGGGAATTTCGCTTTTCGTCTTTGATGAAAAAAAAGTCAGTCCATTTTGACTGAAGAGAAAAAAACCAAAAACCGATAAAGCTGCATTTACTCTAAGCAGCAAGTTAAATTTTACGCTTTTGTCAATTTCAGGGAATTCTGCAAAAACAACAAAAAAACGTATGAGGAAGAGTTTGGCAAAAAGGATGCTATTAAAAATACAACAAGTTAGAATGATGGCGCAACAACTTCGCACAGTGGCTTGGTTTGAAACTAAAGTTGAAAAAAAGAGAGGATGTTGAGAGTGTTGTTCATTACTTTCTTTAGTACGCGTTCGCGTGCCCTCTATAACACCTCACATCACACGAACCCGAGCCAAATTTCCAAAACAATAGTGCGTGCTTGAGAGCAAGTACTCAAATGAAACTGATGTTTATCAGAAAGGAGGAGGGTCAATATGGCCGATTTTTGGTCCCCCTCATATTTTGAAAAAAAAAGTTTTTCGCGGTCTACGGCCAATTTAGAGTCGTATCAAACACAAACGGTAGCAATCCCACCCCTTCTAAGAGCTTTTCAAGGTCAAATTATAAAAAAGCTCTGAAATATAATTCACCATTTCGGAATAAATAGGCTTGTTCTGGTAAATAAAGGTCTTATCAAGGTTATTGCAGGATCAAAAAAAAAAAAGAGAAAACCGAAATTATAAAGTTTTTTGGGTCACTAATTCTGAATCTAAGATCAATTGGACTATATTAAGGTAATTTCAAGGTGAAAACGAAAAAAAAATCGATTTCCAACATTCTGATATATAGGTGTTTTGGATCCCTGATTCTGAATCCGATATTATTTTGTCTATAATAAGGTCTTTCCAAGGTCAGAATGAAAAAAAAAAATTGGCAGCATTCTGAAACCCAACATTCTGAAACATAGGTTTGTTGTCGTTGCTTCCAAATGCAAAGTAAGTTTGTCTATATTAAGTTAATTTCAAGTTTCACTTTATTATGTTCATTTCAAAGTCAAAATGTATAAAACACAGAGATACAATGACCTACATCCTAATATATAGCTTTTTTTGCGTTGCTGATTCTGAATCCTATATCAGTTTGTCTATATTGAGGTCATTCCTAGGTCAAAATGAAAAAAAAACAGAGATATCATGTACGACATGCGGATATATAGGTTTTTTGAGTCGTTGATTCCGAATCCGAAGTCAATTTGTCTGTATTGATATAATTTCAAGGTCACTCCAAGGTCAAATGAAACATTAATAGAGATAAGATGTCAGACATGTGGATAGATAGGTTTTTAGGATCTCTGATTATCATGACTTGGGGTCAAGATCATTTGAAGGCCAAAATGATAACATACCAAGGAACCAGTTGCAATCACTTTTCCGGGTAGTTTATTTTGAAACCGACATCAGTTTGTTTCTTTCTATGTGATCTGTTCGAACGCTACACACGGCTTTTTAAAGATTTTACCTTGAAATGACCCTAAGAGGATGTGGTCTAATCGACTCTAAACTGTCCCTAGCCCGTTAAAAAACATTTTTTATATTGTTTTGCCAAACATAGGGGGGTCCAAAACCCGGCCTTACTGACCCTACTCCTTTCATGTACGACATTTTTGTGTAAAATTATCTAGTTTTAGCTTTTTAAAGTCTTTTAGACCAAATTTTTTTTAAAACCCCGTTTGCGAGATACTTGAAAAAAAAACTAAAATTTTTATTTGGTCGTATATCTCTAAAAGTAATGATCCTATGGAAATTTTAAAATTATCTGATAAACAAATGTTTTTTTGACTCAAATCTTTACAAATTGTAGTTTACGAGAAATTTTAAAAACCGTTTGAACCAACGCTTTTGGTTTTATGTCTCAAAAATTATAACTTCTATGGCCAAAAACGCCTTTGGCCACATTTTTGTGTAAGCCGTATAAGAGATATTGAAGAAAAGCCTTTTGAGCTCAAATTTTAAGAAAAACCCGTTAAGGATATATTGGAAGAAAAATATTTTAACCCATCTTTTTTAGTCGCATAACTCGAATGCGTTGATCCTATGGAAATTTTGTTTATTATATTTTTATGTAAATTCTTTCATAAAACAAAGCCTATTCGGTAAAATTTTTAAAAAATCCCGTTTGCGAGATATTTGAAAAAAATATTTTAATCGACCTTTTTTGGTCGTATAACTCGAAAAATATGAGTTTTATGCAAACTTTGGTACGACATTTTTACATAAAATTCTTTCAAAACCAAACATTTTTAAAAAATCCTGTTCGTCCGATATTTCAAAAACCGATTTTACGGACCATTTTTGGTCTTATATCTTAAAAACTAATATATAAACGGAAATTTCGTGTGCAACATTTTTATATAAAATTATTTAATCAAATAAAATCTCATATAATTATTTTATAAAGAAAAACCTCTTGAGCTCAATTTCTTCAAAAATTCCGTTTACGAGATTTTTTCGAAAGATCGTTTTAAACAACTTTTTTTAATCGTATAACTCGAGAATTATGATCCTATAAAAGTTTTGTGCATTGCATTTTTATGTTTTATTATATATGATAAACATGCTATGGCCCACATTTTGTAAAAATTGGGCTCATGAGATATTTGAAAAACCGATTTAAGCTCTGTATTTGGTCTTTTATCTTAAAATATAATGATTCTACGGAGATTTATTATGCAAAATTTTTATGTTTTAATCTTTAATAAAGAAAAACTTCAAGAGCTCAAAATTTTTAAATATCCCGTTTACGGGATATTATGAACAAAACCCTTTGGCTAAGGTTACCAGATGGTATCCTAAAGGAGCACACATCCTTCTTTTTAAATAAAAATTAAATTTCCTTCTTTTAGTTCCAAATGCCCTCCTTATTTACATGTCTCTCTATGGGTGACATCTATTTTTCTTACTTTCCTTACTTTTTCTTGCCATTCCTATACTTCAATTATTAACGATTTTATGCTTAAAATTTTTAACCATGTTGTGGACAATTTGGCAAAGGACCAACTGTTTTTTCTTTTGAACACTCTTTTTATTATTGAAATTTATAGCATTTTTCTATGGTTCCCCCTTTTTTCATCTTCCCTAGAACAAATGTCCTTCTTTTTGTCATCCATTGATCTGCCAAGTCAATTTTTGACCTTTGGTTCACATTTTTTCAAAATTCGGTTTGCGATATTTTTGTAAAAGACACAGATTTAAACACTGCACTTTGGTCTTATATCTCGTAAACAAATTATCCTACGGACGTTTTGAATGTGTCATTAGTGTGTAAAATTATCTAGTATATAAAAGTTAATTGTATCATTATTAGCGCAAAATTCTTGTTAAGAAGATATTTGAAAAAAAAAATTCGAGTTGCCTTCTGTGCCATTAAAGTTCTTAAAGTTTCACATATTATTCAACTAGAACCCTTTTTTCTGTTTCTTATAGAATAATTCAATTTTGGGCAAGGAGTCCAGAATAATCATAAAAGTTCTAAGGATCATTAAAGTTATCATTAGCGTTTGTTACCTACTAACATAAAAGCCGGTCCTACGACGGCTTGGAACCATTTAAAATTAAGACAACACATTGATTCAATTTATAAATTACGTTTCTACGTTAAATAAATTTGCTGTGCATACTTTCAGGCTGTACATTTTTTCGTATAATATCAGTTGAAAAGTTTGAATAGCACTGTAATATCAGGAAATAATTAAAGTTTGAGCGATATTGGGTGCGAAGCTTGATGCTTGTCTTTTATATATTAAGATATTATTTCGTAGTTAATAAATAAATGTGTACTACAGTGCAATGAAAATTTGTCGCTTTACTAAAACTAATTTTAAATTTTCTCTCTTTTCAGGTTTGTTCTATAAAACTTATATAACTCTTGTAAGTTAAGTTACTTATTTTTAATTATATAGTTAGTAAGTAGTCATGTGCAATATTTTTCGTACAAAGTTAAATTACTTTTCGATTAATGCGTTATTGAGAATGATCTATCTTTTTGCCAAATAAATCTTATATATTTATACCTGAACATTGAACTTTCTCGCTCGCTTTTTAAGTATTAATTAAAACAGAAAAGAAATGAAACTTACACTTACATAAAATTTTTGCAAGAAACTCCATTCATTTATCAATATGAAATTTTGTTTGAAGAAAGCTCTTGAGTTGCTCGAATTTGAGTTTTTCTCAAAAGTAAAAATTTTTTCAAAGAATTGAGTTTTATGCATTCTTCAATTGCAAAATTTGTAAAAATATGTGTTTTGAATTCAAAAGTTTAAATTTCCATGTCAATATTTAAGTCGAATTGTAACGGTTTTCAAAATTTTCTAATTTTTTCAAAAAGTTTGTTTAATTTTCTTTCAAATGTCATAACAACCACTCTGAAGCTCTAAACAAAAGTACTTTTAATCATGATAGAATAACAAGGTAGGCGCAAATTGGAGAGAAAGTGAGCTAGATGTCAAAACTCAGCTGTTCGAATTTAAGTTTTCTTATTGTTGTTGTTGCCTTTTCGCTTCACGTTTATAGCACCTCACAGCTTTGTTAGTGTAAAATTAGACATTTGAGCAGCCGTAAAAATATGAGCCTACCTTATTATTCTGTCATGCTTTTAATGAATTTTCTTCATAATGTCGTTAGGTATTTAGCACGTACTTCAACCAATTTCAAGAGAGAAAAAAAAACCTGTCTCAAGTTAAATGTTCTGAATTGGGCAGCCAATATCTCTGCCATGTGTGCATAGATTTCAATTATTTTTTTTTTGTATTTAAGTCTAATCAGTTAAGTTAACAAAATTGACAAAAATTTTACCGTCACTTTTTTGTTTATATTTAAATTATTTCTTTTAAAAAGAGACCACAAAATTTTAGCTTTTCTTAAAATATGCTGTAAAAATTACTTTTGTTGTAAATAAAGAAAAACTCAAATTTGCATTTTTGATATTTTTTTTTTTTTCAAAGTCTATAGCGCATTTCAGGTTAATTTATTTTGTACTTGTCTTTATATATAAACTAAACAACTGCCGCCAAAATTTTGAAGCAAGAATTTGCATTAAAATTTTTTTATATTCTTAAAAAAAAAAACGCCATAAAAAATGTAAAACATGCGCGTTTTTTTATGGCGTTTAAGGAGGGACATAACATTCGCGGCAGAGAAAACAGACCTTTTTTTTAAAAATTCATAACTCAGTCAAAAAAACATTTTTCCAGAATTTTTTTTATTATTCTAGAGAATTGAACAAGTTACACGAAAAAAAAATTAAAAAAAAATATATTTTTCACTACAACATGGTTTAAAGAGCTCCAAACTGGCGGCAGAGAAAAAAACGGGGCCTCGTGGTTGTAGCGCTGGGAGTCGCAAAAATTGTCCGATCTGGAAAAAATGACTTTTTTAAATCTTAACAAAAAAAAGCTCGTGTCATACGATAGCGAATCAAGTTTAAAAAAATACAAAAAAAACCATTACGCAACCGCAGCCGCAACCATTACGAAAAACATGGTTTCGAGATAAACGCGTTCAAAGTTTGTGAACAAAGAAAAAAAGAGCGAAAATTAAAATAAAATTTTTTTTCATAGAATCTTAAGAATATTTACTAAATACAAAATTATAAAAAAAGTCAATTTCAAAAAACTCCTTAAAGCGCATAAAAATATTGGCGAAATAGTACACTGAGGGAAATATGTGTTAAATTTAAATGAAATTGTGTTCATATCCAACGAATTTGTTTTTGAAATAGAGCTTGAAACAAATTCATTAAAATTAAACACAACTGTTTTGAAGTTGAATTCAAAACAAAAGTATTTGTTTTTAAAACAATGTTTTTGTTATGAAAAACAATTTAAAAACAAAAATTTTAAAATTTAAAACAAATATTTTAAAGCAAATTTTTTTCGAAGCAATTTTTTTAGCATTTCCAAGTTTTTCGCATCAGATTCACAAACAGCTACACCCGGGACCCTCCGAATACTAAATGTAAACACCATTCGATGAAATTTGCATATGAAATATTTTTATATTTAATTAATTAGTTTTTATTTTTTCATATGTTCGATATTTGTCAAACCAATTTAAAAAATTTAAAAATTGTCATTTTATTAAAAATTTTGTTTATTTTTTCAAAGAAATAATAACAGAAAATTCAAAAAAGGAAGGAGTTTATAGATAATTGAAAATTAAACACACTTTTCTTAAATTTTGTTTTGTAGAAACGCAAAGGCGTTAAATTTCTATTCTAAAATTTTTTGTTTGATTTTAAAGTATGTTTTTTTTCTCAGTGTAAAAAATAAAAAGTTATAAAAAATTAAAGTAAAACTACAGCAAATAGCTGTATAGAAATGAAGAGAAGAACAAAAAAAACACAATTTTATAAAAACGGCAAACATAAACGTCGAACAAACTTGTCGGTTAAGCACTGAAGCAGCCATCAATTGCAACAACCTGATTGTCCGTCCACAAGGCGAATTTAAACAGTCGAACGACAGACCAACAGAACAGCAGATCAGCTAACTAAGAGTCGCACAGACCGACCCACCGACCGACCAACAGAACCTTCTGTGTCTACTTCAGCACGTTTGCTTCCTTTGGCCTTCCTTTGCTGTTCGAATGTTTTCTGCTTTAAATGCTGTTCTTCCACACCTTACATCTTTCTATTCCCCCCTCGCCATACTATCCTGCGTGCCCGGTACACAAAATTTCACATTTACGAGCACACTCTTCGCTCCAATCCAAGCTACTGTCAGTCATTGCAGGCTGCAGTCAGTTGCTTTGCTCTGCGGTTTGCTCTTGCCTTAAACAAAAAGTTTTAGTTAAAAAAAAGGAAACAATTTCCACCTTAATGCATCCACCAGTCCGTCCAAAGTCCGTCCAGCCTAACCAATTCTTTTGGTTGCTCATTCTTTTCAATTCGAAGTTGTTCGTTCGTGCATCTCGCTGCCAAACAGAACAGTTCAAGTGGAATGTCCTCCGGCTTCGAGTGGTGGCAAGATATAGAAAAAGCAAAAAAAGGGCAACAAACAAAAGACCAAGTGAGCGACCGACAGACCGACCACCCGACCATATAGCTCCTCACCATATTAACTTCACAACTCTTGAAGCTGAAATATTGGAGCAGCAGGTAAGCGGCAGCAAAGCCTGCCATTCCTTGGTTAAGCAAGTAAGAAGCAAGAGGAAAGAGGCTTAAAAGTATACACTAACTATGCTTATTACGAGCTCTGGCTGTTGTTCAAAGCTATGGTGGCAAAGGTGCACGGAGTGGGAGGTAGTAGGGAATAAACCTTGTGTAGCGACAACTTAGCGGGTTGTGTTCTGCGGAACTCAATGAGTGCGACATGTGCTCGTAACTGATCAAGTCGGCCGTAGTAGATATGAACCTTTCTGGGTGCTACTACCAGCGAACGTGTAACGTGCCATTGAATTTATGTGCAGTCAGAATTCCTCTTGATGGCATGGCAAAAAATAAACAAAAAATACTGCCACACATACAGTGAGCGAGTAAATTGTGTTTGTTAGGCAAAATAAAAAAAAAAAAAAATCATAAAAATGTAAGTGTTCACAAAATATTTGTGCATAATCTATCCTAAACTGAGGCATAATAAAGGAACCATAGTACAGTGGCAATGGTTGTAGTAATTTTGCAATTTTTAAAAAAATTGGTTCCAAATCGAAAAACACGGCCAAAACCTTGAAATATTTCTGAATATTATTGCGAATTTATGGGACCCAATGGAAGCATACTATTTTTTTCAACAGAAGTACGGTAGGCAAGTTAATTTTAATCTTTATACATAAAATTCTTCCGTACATGATTTTGTTACTAAGCTCCTCCTAAACGACTTTGCCAATTTTGATGAAATTTGATGTGTGTATGTAACTGAGTCTGTAGATGGTTACGGTTAAAAGTTTTAGCCGGTAGGTGGCGCTGTTGTTGCTGTGGCAGTGTTAAAAAGGTATCTGAGAGTATAACTCAGAAACCAATTGAGAAATTGTCATGATTCTTTCACTACACCATTACTTTTAAGCAAAAAAAAAATACAAAAATACAAAATTAATATAAATAAAAAAAAATATGAAACAGTTTCGATAGTATCGTAAGTGTAGACATAGAATTCCGTTTAAGTTGTAACCTCTTCTACTTTGTTTGTCTCTTTAGTCCGATTGTTTTGTCCATTTTGCAGGAATTTTTTTTTTATGTTCCGAAAATTAAAAAATAAGTTAATAACACTCAATTTTGGACTTCTTATCGAGACCAAAACAAAGAAAACGTTTAAAGTAAGCATGATAAAATGAGCAAGCAAAAAGAAACAAGCAAAATGTACAATTTTTCGATAATTTCGTTACGTTTGACAGGTTGAGTTCATTGAAAAGAGCATTAACATGAAAAAAGTTTAGTTGAAAAGAAAACTAAGCAAATTTCCTTCCCATTAGTGCTACTTTCGTCTCTGCCCGATATATAGTTTGCGAGCTACAGTCAGTTTAACTACTTTTCAATTTTTAAAAAAATCTTATGGTGACTTTATCTCACGCTGAGCAAATGTCCTTTTCATTAGTGCCACTTTCGTCTCTGTCCGATATTTAGTTTGCGAGCTACACTTTCGTCCCTGTTCGATGTATAGCTTGCGAACTACACTCGCTGGTGCTAGTAGGATGTGGGATCCAAATTAATGTGCATTAAAAAAAAAATTTTAATTTTACGCCATCTATTGGGTAAAAGCTTAAAACGAAATATGATCCAACGTTTTTTTAATTTTTCCATAAGAGTTAAATCTAACCGGATCACAGACCCATTTCGTTAAGTTTGACAGTTTCAGTTCATTGACTGAGATGAATAGAGTTTGTGATTGACATCTTGTGTTAAAATAGAGCACTCATTTCTAAGTAGTACACACAAGAACACAATAAAGAAGCGGAACATACAAGAACCCAATGAAGAAGCCTGCGAATCAGTTTGTATAAAACAAAAACAATACAAGCAAAAACAACGAAACAAAAACAAAGAAAACAGCAGACACAGCATAAGCAGCTGATGATTGATTTTCTTATATAAACACATGCATTTATCTTCTTATATTTTACTATTTTGTGACTTTAATATAATAGTGACAAAATCCAAAATTAGATATTCATTCAGCGCAGGATATATCTGATATTTTAGAATATATATTATCTTTGAATGATGAGTATTAAAGGCTGTAGGTATGCCCTAAAGTATTTGTCAAAAAAATTTCATGGCCTTTAAAAAAAATCTGTTAAAACGTCCCCTACAAACAGCGCTTTAAGACGTAATTCTACATAAAACAAAATTAATATTTTTATGAAAGTTTATGCCTAGCACCGCTAAATATTTGGCGAGAACCGGTCAAAATTTAGTACCTAATAAACAAAATCAAAAAACAAACGATAAATACTAAACATTATTTCTTCTTGGTATTTCTCGGTAGAAATTCAATCCTTGCTACGGCACTGAAGTTAGGCTTGATTTTTCGATAGCATAAAACGTCTTCATTAATTTATACCATACAAAATAAAATTAAAAAACCCCTTTTGATTTTGAATATTTTTAAACAAAAAATATTTTACCGAAGTTTTTTTACAAATAAGAAATTCGTAAAGGTTGCTTTAAAAAATATTAAAAATTAGAATGAAAACGAAAATGAGAAAAATTGAATCAGGTTTGCACAGGCATTAATCAAAATTTCAAACAAAACAAAAAAATAATAATTAAATTAATCCTTTGTAACATGACCGAATTATTCACATTCAAAGTCAGCACTTTCATATTTTTATAAAACATTCTAACAATCTACACTATTTTGAAATAAACAAACTTAGATGCATAATGCTTGAAAAATAAAATGCCGAACAAAACCGGGTATATCATCTTGGGTTTTAACGGGGACATGACATTGGCCGTTTTTTTAAATTGATTTTTTTTTTATAATTTTGTATTTAAGTAAATATTCTTAAGATTCCAAGAAAAAAAAATCTTTCATGGAAAGAAAAATCTTTCATTTTTTTCTTTGTTCACAAACTTTGAACGCGTTTATCTCGAAACCATGTTTTTTGTAATGGTTGCGGCACTAGCGGGTTCATTTTTTTACGATTTTTTTTTTTTGTATTTTTTTAAACTTGATTCGCTATCTATGACACGAGCTTTTTAATTTTTTTTTTTTTATGATTTTTTAAAGTCAATATTTTTTTCGAAAAAATACACTTTCAAATTTGGAACATCACCAAAAATTGAAAAAAAATTTTAAAAAGAAAAGCTCCGTCATACGATAACCAATTTTGTTAAGATTTAAAAAAATCATTTTTTTTCAAATCGGACAAGTTTTGCGAATCCCAGCGCAGCAACCACGAGGCCCCGTTTTTACTCTGCCGCCAGTTTGGAGCTCTATAAAACCATGTTGAAGTGAAAAATGTAATTTTTTTCTTGTAATTTGTTCAATTCTCTGCAATAATAAAAAAAATTTTGGAAAAATGTTTGTTTTTGACTGAGTTATGAAATTTTAAAAAAAGGTCTGTTTTCTCTGCCGCGAATTTTGTGTTCCTCCTTAATAAAAACTAGAGTTCGACAGTGGCCGAAATTCTAACTTTTCACATTCTCTGTTTATTCGATACAAAATGAATGTGAAAAACAAATTTTCTTCATTAAAAATTTGTCGAAATAAAATCTTACAAAAATAATCCTTCTCCGCACTGCACTGATTCTGATTCCTTTAAAAAATTTATCAAAATCGTTTTAAAAACACGTGAGAAAATGGTTCTTTACTGTTTTCACTACGCCTATTTATATATAGATAAATTAACAAAGAATTTTTAATGACAATAAAAATAGCTTGAAATAAAAATATAAGGTTTTAACAATCCACAAAAAAAATTTTTGTTTCCGACATAATTTTAGTTTTTTTTTAAATTTTCCTACAGTAGAAGCTCGTGGCAGCCAATTTTTCTTTTATTAGTATAACAAAATGTCCAACAGAGAAACCAATACCTTTCCAAAGAAGAAAAACACTTTTATTTTTCCATTTAAACTGAGTCAAATTTAAAAAAAAAAAAATAAAACTATCATTGAATTTTTTTAAAAAAATTAAGTATGAATTTTTTTAAAGTTTTACGTTTTTCTAATAATTTAAGTTTTGATCCAATACTTGAATATATAAAACATCTTAAATTACTTATACAAATAATAAAACAAATGATCGAACTTGGCTTCAAATATGACAATTTTTTTTTGTCAAATTTTTGTCAATTTAAGGCGTCAAAAATCAATAAAATTTTTTTTTTAAATTTATAACTTTGTTCAATATCAATTATCAGTATCTTAAAAAGGTATTTGAATTAAAACAATAATATAGAACCTCTTCCAAAACTTCACATGGAGAAAAATTTGGCCTGAAAACAATCCCATTTTAATTAATTTTGGGAGTGATTCTGAGCTAAGCCATAATATTCTTGATATCAAGCCCTAATGTGATTGTTTATCGAAAAATTAACAAGCCCATTCGTGCATAATGTATGTGATTTTTTGATCATTTATCAAAAAAATTAATACGCTCACTTGTTCCTAATTTATGGCATTTAAGTATTGTTTATCAAATAAAAAACATGCTCATTTCTTTTCAATGCTTGCCATTTTTGGATTGTTAATAAAAAAATATGCTCTCATATGCCTAATCTAAGTAATTTTGGGATTGTTTGGGAGCACCAAGGGAACTGAACAAAAAAAAACGATGACAAGCAAATTCAAAATTTTATTTGCGTTTTCATCGTGACACTTTATCTGAAAGTTTGGTTTAATAGCACCAAACCAATCGAAGCCCCAAATAAAGATTTCATATTTCTGAACGCGGCTGTTGGTTATGTTTCAATTGACTGGATTGTGTCCCAAAAATTGTTGAAAACTTTCTGTGTATATCTCTGATACCTCAGTGGTGAAGCTGTAGCTCTTGCTCTAATTGATTCAGAGGTCCCTTGCGAAATTAAGCGAAAAATGGCGAATGCGATCCGCATATTCGAAAAGAAGAGGAATACGAGGATGAGATATCTGACAATGAGATGGACAAATCGTCTGACGAAGAACAGAGTGAGAAGATAAAGATGATGTCGTAGATGATATCGAGAAGAAGACGAGGAAGATAATAGTGAGGATAGCGCCGGCAACGGAAATCAAGTATGTGCTTGTCCAGTAAACGTTATTGGCTTCAAAGGTGTAAGAAAAATTCATTGGTATCGAAGACAGAGAATCAGGAATTGAAAAAAGATTTGATAAAATGAGACTGCAACGTTTTTCTTACGCTTTCGAATGTTCAAATGATTTCATTGCTACCGATCCAGAAACTTGAACTGAGCGCGAAGATTACCAACAAGCGCAAGAAATATTGTTGTCAACGAAGCCGCTGAAAAAGGCGTAAGATAAATAGAGGACTACAACAATTTGTTGTAATGAGGAGGAAAGTCGTTTTTTTTGCTACAAATCATCGACGAAAATCGAAAGACATATTCAGCCCAAGACAAAAATAAATTGATTTGAATAAAATTTTCTAATAATTCATAGCTGTTAAATAATAATTTGAAATCGTATTCATTAGTAATAAGATTATTTTTATTAAAAATTTGAAATAATTAATTAAGAACGATTCTTTTCTGTTTGGCTCAGTAATCAAGAGATTACGATTACACATAATCAAGTTATATTCACGATTACTTGAAATTACGAAAATAATCAAAAAGAATCAATAGTAATCCACAAAAAAAAGTTCGATTATTTTTAAAGATTACTTTTGATTCTTTTTGGTTATTTTAAGAATTTTTGATTCTTAGGCTCAAATTCTAAAAATAATCAAAAATAATCTTTAAAAGTAATTTGATTATTTTTGTTGATTACTTTTGATTCTTTTTGATTATAGTCGTAATTTAAAGTTATCGTGATTATAATTTGATTATATGTAATCGTAATCAATTACTTATCAAAAATTTGTATATAAGGATTATATAATGATTACAATTCTTTTTGAAAAATAATCTAATTGATTACTAATCGTTATCGAAATTTAACAGCTATATAATAATTATAGTTAAAAAATTTTTTATTTGCGTTGGTACGCTCGGGAAAAATTTGGCGAAGAAAAATGAATGAGGGTCGGTCTCTCATTTCACCCATTTGGAAGTAGGTAACCCTGGAAGAGCGATGGAAGCCGATTTTATAAAAAAAAGTTTCTAAAAAATAATAGGAGCCCCTAAAGAGTTGGAAATAGAGGTTAAGTATGTTGGGAAGAAATGTTGGAAAGAAAGAACAATGAAGGTCAGTCTCACATTTTACCCTTCTAAGCGCAGCCTGGTAGCGGTTGGGTTAAATTTATTAAAACATCAATTTTATATAGGGGCTCCCTGAGGGGACGGATATAGATATATTGGGATAGATATATTGCCCAAAAAATTTGGGTAAGAAAATTTAATAGGGCTCGGTGGAATATTTTATCCCCCTATAAGACAACATTTGGGTTGTTATGGATGTTTTCTTATAGTTTTTCCCTTTTTCTCCCAACCTTTAACCCTCATGCGGCACAACTTAAGCCCACGTCATCCCGAATATTCTTTTTCCAAACCATTTTTTTGTCGAGCTTTACAAAATGTAGAGTTCCTGGGTACCAAAATTGAAAATTCTTACACTATCCCGCCCCTAATCTACAAGCAGGAAATATGTGACTTAAAAATTAAAAAAAAAAAATAACGCTATTTACACACCTAACTTTCTCCGATAAAAAATTTCTCTATTTTCGATAATAGCAATTTTCTCTTTTTCACTTAAAACTTTCTTCAATTAGAATAAATTTTCACATTTTCCAAGAAATATTTCTTCACTTGTGGGAAATGGAAATATTTCAATGTCTCTAATAATGATAAGTTTTTTTTCTCTCACAAACAAATTCTCATTTGTAGAGAAAACTTTATTGAAAATGAAAAATGTTTCCTATATTTTGATAAAAAAATTCACTATGCAAAGTATTTTCTTCAATAAAAACAAATTATTTCTCAAAAATTATAAGCCTTCTTCTCTAAAAACGATATATTTCTATATATTTCTCTTTTTCATATTTTTAGGGAAGCTTTTTATAATTTTTAGATCACATTTACAAAAAAACATGCTCTGGAGCAAAGTCTATACCGTTTTTCTCTAAATATGACGCCTTTTATATCATATGCCGAGAAACTTTTTTTGAGTGTACGTATATCATATGAATTTTATTTATAGTCAAGATGTTGTTTGAGAATGAGAATTGGTCATGGTGTACATAAACTGCACAAGGTTTAGGCTGCTTTTGAAATTTTAACCAATGCACATTGGGAAATTTGGCCCCTTTTTGAGGCCAAAAGTCAAATTTTCAACTTGTTTGAATCTTTCTATTTTTGGTTTTATCTAGCAGGGAATACTCCGAAGCAAACAAATGTAAACTCTGTTTTTAGATAATGTGTTTTACTATTGCTATGGTACATCCCAAACATGTTGTTTCGAAATGAGTTAAAAATTTATTTTTTTATATGTAGTTTTTTATATCGTGTTCAGATGGATGTACCTCAAAATCTAACAGCAACTTAAGATAACTAAAAAATGGAAAAAACTAGTGATGGTGTGTTAAATAATACATCAATTAATAATTTCTATTAAATTGAATGTTTATGATAGAAAGCGAATTTATTATAAGTGACCTTTAGGAAAAATTGTGTAATTTTAAAAGAACACTTTAGTTAGAGTTTAAAAAAAAAGTTCAAGAGAGTTCAAGAAAACCTCATCATACATCGATAGAGCAATCATTTATGTGTTATTGCCACAACATCTCATATTGCGATTTTGTGCGATATTAAAAAAAAAATAATTTTTCTAACCTTAAAATTGCAACATTCATTGAACTTTTTACCGCCTATCTGTAAGGAATAGTGGGCGTGGCAACTCAATTTTTGTATTGGCAGCTTACTAATTCGATCCCAAGTGCTGGATCAAAATTCAAATTGATAATTCAACTCTATACCTCCCACCTATAAAAAAGTGGGCGTGGCAAGAATATTTTTGTTAGGCAAGCTTAATACTTCTTACTTAAGTAATGGATCAAGTTTTAAGCTGATACTTCAACTTTTCGAATTTTGGCCACAAAATAGGGTAAAATTTCCCATAGTGCAATGCGGAGAACAAAATTCGAAATTTGTTTTAAAATGATTCTTTATTCAGTCTTACAAAAAAAATGTTGAAAACTTAAGCTCTTTTTGAAATAACCTTTATATACAGTGAACATTCGCCATACCTTCACTTCTTAGTCTTTGCTGAACAAATCTTGTTAGTCTCTTTTTTTTTTTGCCGTGTAAATGTGACATGCGTTTTGGTGAACGCCCACGGTGCAGTTGAATATTAAAATTCACAGCCTAACTAAGTAAGTGTTCTTTAGTCGTTTGTTTTTGATGTTGTTGTTGTTGTTTTTGTTTTTTATTGCTACTGCTACTACTGTTATTAGTTAAAGTAGTTCCTGTTCCTTTTTTCCTGCAGCATCATCGTTCAACTTGTTACTGCTTTCGGTGATGCCTTTGCCTTTACGTTTTGTCTGCCTCCTCTGTTACCCGGCCACAGCCACAACAACTGCTGGCATTGCTGCCAGCAAACAACAGCCAACAAACCAACGAACCAACCAACTGTCGACTACTGCAATTTTCATGGCTGACTGTTGCAACTTCCGTGGAGCTGTTGCTGCTGTTTGCGATGCAATAAATATTTGTGCAATTATTTATGCAGTCAGAAAACATTTTCATGTCGCTTCAAGAGCTAATGTTGTAGCATTGCTTGAATGTGTTGGCATTAATAAACATACGCGTGTGTTGTTGTCTGCTTTGCCAAATACAGCTGATTTGCAGAAACAAAAATATTGAAATTTCTGGAAAACAAAAAATATAAATTTGTGAAAAAAATATGCAGAAAATTTGCCAAATTTTAATGTAAATATCTATGGTTGTTTACATAACTCGATATTTTGTTTGTAAAGATTAAAATTTTATGTGAAATTTAAAGTTTTATGAAACTTGACTGAAATTTTACTGAAACTTGAGTGAAACTTGACTGGAATTTGACTGTAACTTGACTGTAACTTGACTTAAAATTGACTGAAACTTGACTGAAACTTGACTTGAAACTTGACTTGCAACTTGACTTGCAACTTGAATTGAAACTTGACTTGAAAATTGACTTCAAACTTGACTTGCAACTTGACTGAAACTCGACTGAAACTTGACTTAAAATTGACTGAAACTTGACTGAAACTTGACTTGAAACTTGACTTGAAACTTTACTTGAAACTTGATTCGAAACTTGACTTGAAACTTGATTTGAAACTTGACTTGAAACTTGACTTGAAACTTTACTTAAAACTTGAATTGAAACTTGACTTGAAACTTGGCTTGAAACATGGCTTGAAACTTGACTTGAAACTTGATTTGAAACTTGACTTGAAACTTGACTTGAAACTTGGTTTGAAACTTGACTTGAAACTTGACTTGAAACTTGAATAGAAACTTGACTTGAAACTTGAATTGAAACTTGACTTGAAACTTTACTTGAAACTTGACTTGAAATTTGTCTTAAAACTTGACTTGAAACTTTACTTGAAACTTGACTTGAAACTTGACTTGAAACTTGACTTGAAAGTTGACTTGAAACTTGACTTGAAACTTGACTTGAAACTTGACTTGAAACTTGACTTGAAACTTGACTTGAAACTTGACTTGAAACTTTACTTGAAACTTGACTTGAAACTTGACTTAAAACTTGACTTGAAACTTAACTTCAAACTTGACTCGAAACTTGATTTGAAATTTGAATTGAAACTCGACTTGAAACTTGATTTGAAACTTGACTTGAAACTTGACTTGAAAGTTGACTTGAAACGTGACTTGACACTTGACTTGAAACTTGACTTGAAACTTGACTTGAAACTTGACTGGAAACTTGACTTAAAACTTGACTTGAAACTTTACTTCAAACTTGACTCGAAACTTGATTTGAAATTTGAATTGAAACTTGACTTGAAACTTGATTTGAAACTTGACTTGAAACTTGACTTGAAACTTGACTTGAAACTTGACTTGAAACTTGACTTGAAACTTGAATTGAAACTTGACTTGAAACTTGACTTGAAACTTTATTTGAAACTTGACTCGAAACTTGACTTGAAACTTGACTTGAAAGTTGAATTGAAACTTGACTTGAAACTTGAATTGAAACTTGACTTGAAACTTGACTTGAAACTTGACTTAAAACTTGACTTGAAACTTGACTCGAAACTTGACTTGAAACTTGACTTGAAACTTGAATTGAAACTTGACTTGAAACGTGACTTGACACTTGACTTGAAACTTGACTTGAAACTTGACTTGAAACTTGACTGGAAACTTGACTTGAAACTTGACTTGAAACTTGACTTGAAACTTGACTTGAAACTTGAATTGAAACTTGACTTGAAACTTGACTTGAAACTTTATTTGAAACTTGACTCGAAACTTGACTTGAAACTTGAATTGAAACTTGACTTGAAACGTGACTTGACACTTGACTTGAAACTTGACTTGAAACTTGACTTGAAACTTGACTGGAAACTTGACTTGAAACTTGACTTGAAACTTGACTTGAAACTTGACTTGAAACTTGAATTGAAACTTGACTTGAAACTTGACTTGAAACTTGACTCAAAACTTGACTTGAAACTTGACTTGGAACTTGACTTGAAACTTGACTTGAAACTTGACTTGAAACTTGACTTGAAACTTGACTGAAACTTGACTGAAACTTGACTCGAAACGTGACTTGAAACATGATTGAAACTTGACTTGAACTTGACTAGAACTTGGCTTGAACGTGACTATAACTTGACTGAAACTTGACTGCAACTTGACTACAACTTGACTGGAACTTGACTGAAACTTGACTGCAACTTGACTGCAACTTGACTGGAACTTGACTGAAACTTGACTAAAACTTGGCTGATATAAAGTCACTTCGGTTTACTAGAATATTATTCGATAAAGTACTGTATAAACTTGTACGAGATTATTTTTATATAACCAAAAAAATTAGTGCACGGTTTTCTCTACGGTTTTTGAATTTCTACAAATGTGATAAAAAAAATGCCCTCAATATATGTTGTTTTATTATTTTGTCTGGCCATTGTTTGTCGTGATAGAGTAGCGAACATGACTGACTACCAACCAAGTCAAATCGAGTCTAAGCCACAGAATATGTTCGCTGAGACAACAACAATACCAGTAGCAACAACAACAATAGCAACAACTACTATCACTACTTACAGTATCTCCATAAAAAACCGTAGCAGCAACCATCTAGAGCACAAAATCAGCAGTGAAAAAAAACCCAAAAAATCCTTAAATGTGGATTAAGCAAAAATTGCAAAAAAAAAATATATCAACCATAACAACAACAGCAACAACAAAATTAGAATGACTTTACAACCACTTGCAGCACTTATGATGTATAGTATAGAGTGCACTTCCCGGGCATTTCGGGATAATGTTCGGGTAGTTTTTGTTGATATTTTACCGCAGTACTCTCAACATTGGCTGGAGTTGTTGCCATTTTATTGCTCGAGCTGTTGTTGCTGTTGCTCAAACAGATATTTGTCGACACTTATACGCTAGGGACGACTTTTCCACCAGCATTATTTATGCTGACTCGTTTATGCTGCTCTTAAAATGCCATTTTTCCAAATTTTTTTTTTCTTCTTTTACTCTTGTTGTTGCACTTATAAAATGTGCTAGCTTAACCCTGTGAGCGGCCGTGGTATGTATATGCAACAACTTCTTGGTATTAATGCTTTCTGAAATTCGAAAATACAGAGTTTTCTGCAACGATTTTGTTCCTTACAGAATTAACCATGGTTGGGTTAATATATGAGAATATATTTTCATATTTGGTTTTTCAGTAAAATGTTTTAAAATTATGAAACTCACACTTACATACCTTTTATTTCGCCACTTATCAAGCGAGAAAAACAATTCTTAATTAAAAGTGTGTCAAAAAAAACAAAAGGACAACTCAAATAAAACCGCAATTTGTAAAGAAATAAGTATTTTTTAAACTTATATGCACTGCTCCACTCCATGGTTGCCAACACAACAGAAACACAGTAAAAATAAAAAAAATAAGCTTACTCTAGGCTTGCCATAAGGGAAATATTGTAGCTGACTGCATGTTGTGGGGTGAACGGTAAGAATGCAAAACATCTTGTTAACTTGTGTGCAATTTGCATGCGAATCCATTATATGGCGCCATGTTTGAATTTTTAATGCAGTGCCCAGGTCTTTTTATTTTTGTTTAAATTTATTTCTGAACTACTCGCTCACGTCTTACCGTTGATGGATGGCAACGCTGCTATGCATGTGAAATTATTTTCAGTAGTGATTTTTTTTATTTATTTTTTTACTTTTTTCGTAGAGCTCGTTAATTGTTTGAAATTATTTTTCATGACTCAAATAAGTTATGTTAATTTTGTCAACAGTTTTAACACATTAAATTATAGAAAAATTGTTTAATTTTATAAAATTTCATTTGTATTTCTTGCCTGCATAATTTGTACATAATTATTGTTATATAATTTTATACAATATGCAATTAAAAGTACAATATGTCATATTTGATACAATAAGTAATTTAAAACTATAGAAAAACAGAATATTTCAAATTTTTACGCCATTTGCAAGTCAGGCTGTTAAAAGTTTAGCTTAAAAGTACGGCACATTGTGGCACAACTTGAGCACATCACAGCACATCTTCCAAATTTCTAAATAAAATTTATGGCGGAGCTAACTTCTATAGAAAAACACAACATGACAAAAATTTTACCATATTTCATAAACAAAAAATTTTCATTTTAATTTTGATCATGCTGCATAAATATGTAAAGCAAAATTTGAAAATATATTGAGGAAATTAACGAAGGATCACGTTTAACCAAGATTGTACAAACTTAAACTTGCATAACTTATATGTAGTTGTTTATGGTAACGGCCGTTACACATTTGAAGAAGAATAAAAGTGCTGTTTCATCAAGACATTGCACCGTGTCACAAATTAATGAAAACAATAGCAAAATTGCAAGAATTAGCCTACGAACTGCTATCTCATCTAGCATATTCTCTAGATCCGGGACCTTTTTCTTGTTTGCAGACCTCAAAAGAATGACGCTGGAAAAAATTCAGCTCTAATGAAGAAGTTATCACTGAAACTGAGGCATATTCTTAGGCGAAACAGAAATCGTACTAAAAATGGTATCGAAAAATTGCATGATCGGTGGCAACATGTTGAATAATATAATCGACTTTTACCAAAAAAATTTTCTTTACTATGCTTAGCCTACGAACTTTTTAGCCCAACTCTAACCTGATTTTTTCAAAAACGTCATAACTCAAAAACCTCAAAATTGGGTACATAACGCAGAATCATTTTCATCACATGATCTGCACTGAACCAAAAAAGTACACAATAATTATGAATGTTGACATGATCTCCATGTATCGCATTCATGAATTTTGTTCCATTAACCAATAACATGAGTCACATGAACTGTTCATGATATCTATGTACAAAATGCACAAAAAACAAGATAAAATTTCATAAGCCAAGTGTTTAAAGTTCATAAAGTTTGTGCACAAGATACATAACCAAAAAAAAAACTCGTAATTGGCATGAAAAATTACAAGTGGAACATGAACCATTCATAATCATTCATAATGTGAATAAAATGCACGAGGAGAATAAAAACGGTTCATGAGAGAATTGACAAAAATGCATGAATCTCATTTACACATACAAGGGAAGTGTGAAATATTTTATGAGTTAAGTGACCGAAATTCATATAATTCATGCAGAAATTCATGGGCAGCAAGAATCGTTCGTAATATAAGACTCAAAACTGCATTAAACTCATGTACTTATACAATTTTTTTTTAAGCTTTTAGCCAAGAATTTCAGGTGTCAAACCTATTCAGTCAAGTCTGCCTTGGTTCAAAAATGGGTAGATAGATAAATAGAAAAGAAATTGAAATCAAGAGAAACAAGTGTAGAATGTTGTATGTCTGGCCGAGTGCTATATCAACTTGCAATTTTGAATCTGAGGCAAGTGTTATGCCTTTACCTCAGTCAATTCGAGTTATTAGACAATCTCATTCCACAAACAACTCTACCATCAACTACAACTTCAAAAGTCGTATATATTTATTGATGACTTTTAAATTTCAGTTGATTAGAAATGAGGAGAGAATTAAAGAATGGTAAAAGCGTAGGAGCATGACTAGACCGGGATTCGAACCCGGAACCTCTGGGTTGGCAGTCTAGCACGCAACCACTCCACTACCGAGGCACCAAATTGAATTCTATTGTATTTTCAACTATAACTAAAACACAATGTTATTTTTTTTGTGATTCTAATATACTGTAGTTGATGAATTAACATTAAAAATACGATTCATAAACAAATTTTCATATTAGTAATGTAGCATGACTACTTTAACATAGAGATTTTTCTCTCGCAATACCCGTCATAATATATGTAACACCCGTCACGCATTAAAATAATTACTAAAAATCTTGCTGCAACGTATTTCTAATTTTTTAATGCAGAGTTATTCGGCAAACATTATCTAATTTACAGTAATTAATTTTTGTTTTTATAACTTGTAGTTGAGCTGCATTTCAGAAACATTCAGAGTGAAGTCAGATTTTTCAATGAGTACTCGTCACATATGTACTTCAATAACAATTATACAAACATTGACCGTGACCTTAAAAGTTTGGTGACCAATCATTTATGATGATTGCAAGCACTTGAAATTCTTTTATTTTTGCTAAAGTAGGAATGTATTTGCATTAAGCATGCAAATGTAACACCCGTCACCATGGAATTTTTCTCTATCTTATAGTCACGAATATAAAGTTAAAGTTTGTTTAAAAAAAGAAAACAGTTCTGCTGGAAGTTCTGATAGAAAAAAATATTTTCATTCACTTTTACACCCTTTGAGTATTCAAAATATAAAACCGCTGTTGCTTTTTCTCGACACAGTTGTTATATTATGAAATGTATTGTACAACATTGCAAGCTTAAATAAATACATTTTCCGTGCATACTCTTAGGATGAAAATTAAGTGCTTGAAAGACATGGTTTGTGTCTGTGATATACTAAATACGAACCAAAAATCGTTCAATATGAATTACATTTGTTTGCCTGTTTGTAATGTGCCTATGTGGCATAACGGTAGTGCTTCCGACTCTTATGCGATGCTCAGTTGCGACAGTCCGGGTTCAATTCCAGCTTGGAGCAATAATTTTTTGAAAATTTTCATATTAAGGCCAACTTTTACCTTGGCGACACAAAATGTAATGCCTCGCTGAAAATTAAATTTTAGAAAAGTTGTTAAAGATACCCACAAACGGTCTTTTATATTGACTTATAAAATAAATTAATATTGTTGTTGTTCTTTTTGTTGTTGTTTTTGTATGTCATGTCAAAGTAGACCAACAAAAAAAAAGTTACCCCGCTGATTGTATTAAAAAAAATGTTTGAGCTTAATTTGAATATAAAAACCAACACTGCAATAATTGTTACAAATTAATGCCGTTATCGTCGGTACCAAAATAATGAGGTTCATTCAACAAATAACGGAAATATAGTATCCAAAAGTCAAAATTTACAAAAACAGGTATTTTTTAGGGCTTAAAATAAGTCTAGTTCCGTTGTTTCTAGAGCTATCTTCACGATTCTGGTACCGACGAGAATGACTGCTGACTGTTTTTAATATGTGGTGCATATTATTTAAATTATTTAAATCGAACAATTTTTTCAATAACTTTTTATTACAACCAATCGCCAAAAAGTGGTTTCGAGATAATCGCATTTAAAGTTGTGATAAATAATAAAATAATAAAATAAAAAAATGATCGGTTTAAGTCGATATTTTTCCAATGCATTTGAGTGTTGACTATCAAAAACAAAAAGATTCATCCAAATCGGATCATTGGTTTCCGATATATGAGGTGGAAAGTGCGTCCTACGACGGGAAAGAAACATTTGGAGCACAAAATTCGTTTTTATTTGAAAACATGTTTATTAAATTATTTTGATAAAAAATTTTTTAGAATTTTTAACCAATTCACCTTGTCTCTTGCCATCTATAATGCTTAGTTAAACATCATCAGCCCGCTGAACTCTAGACATGGCTACATAAAGCTGCACATAACTAAATACCGGTTATTTTAGAAATACTCCTACTTTTTGCAAAATTTGACCCTGCGATTTATTTATGGTCATTGAAAATGCCAGTTTAACGGGAAATTGTCTCCGCCGGAGAGTGAAAGACAAACCTGTGTTTGTCGGGGCCAAATCAATTCTAGATATGAAAACTAGTTCATGTTCGCCAGTGCTTGTCAAAACCTGTGCGATGATTAATTTAGTGTTCAAGTTTTTCTCAACTAACCGCGTTCCATTACAGAGACCTCTTTTGGTATTTAAATTTCGAAGAAGTATTTAATACTTCCAATTTTGAGGTTTAACTTATTCAGTAGCATTCCTGAAGGCCAACATATATTCAAAAACTCGGCAGGGTAAGTTTGCTTATCGCTATCATCACTGTCTTCAATTTAATCCGTGCTCAGATCTGTCACTGTGTCACCTACTAAAAATAAAATATTAAGAGCTTGCTCGCTGACTTCGTTCACATCGGAATTTTTTGGGCACAGCATAGCAATTGTGGAATAACTGTTGATGTTATCCGGATTCAAAGTATCGCCAAAAATCTCTTTAACCCTTTCAATGGATTTGTCCATTATATTGGACACTTCGAAAATAATTTTATTTTTTATTTTCCAACATCTTTTCTAAAATCAAATAGGTTGGTACTATGAAATGTCGTTGTGCCAACATGACAAAAATAATTTTAGGGAAATATATAACGTTTAAGTTTTTTTTATAAAATTTGTTTATATCGCGTGTTAATAAATTTTGCAAAAAAACTGGTTATTGTGATTGGTGTGCAAAGTATCATTTTGTTTTTTCTATAATAACATTATAAATAACGCATTTGCGTTGATCTCCGGTTGTTTTAGTAGAACTAAAATATTATAATACAACGTTATCATTGTTTTGTTCATTAAATTAGACAGCCTGTCAAAAGCAAAGCAGCTCATGTTAAAATCAGAGGGATGTTTTTTTAAACTTTTTATAGCCTAAATGATGGGAATATAAGCTTAAAAAAAATGTTCCACGATTATTCTAGCCAAGCCTTACAAACAAAATGATCAGGAATTTCTATGATATCTTCAGGCAAGCTGTGATCATTTGTAAAATCTTCGATTCCAAACTTGAGTAGCCAATGGCTAAAACTTGGATTAGAAGACCGAACATTGTGATTTAATTCTAGCAATTCCAATTGACACCACATGTCACTGAATGTAATAATTGCTGTACAGCCTATGCAGACCGAACAGGTTCTGGTTCTATTAATTAAGAAGCACTGTTATAGCAAGTCATGATGTTTGATGTAAAGTAGTTGAGGAAAATGACGATAGTCTTCAAGTATAAAGATTTAAAATGCATAATTTAAGAACAGGTTCTAGTCCAAACTGAACAGATTTTAAAAAGCATAGTAAGTACAAAGATTTCCAATGCATTATTTTAGAACAGGTTCTCGTCCAGGCTGAACAGGTTTTAAAAAGCATAGCAATAACAACTATAACAGTTTGAGCGATATAGAGCACGGAGCACGACGCTTGTCTTTTTATACCCTAAACCTGAAAGGTGAAGGTATATTAACTTTGTGCAAACGTTTGTAACGCATAGAACGAAGCGAGTGCGGTATAGAAAAGTATATATATTCTTGATCAGCGTCACCTCATGAGTCGAGCTATTCATGTCCGTCCGTCCGTCCGTCCGTCCGTCCGTCTGTGTGTTGTCCGTAAACACAGGATAAGAAGAAGAAGTTGAGATAATTGGATGAAACTTGGTACACCTGATCACATTGACCCAAGGATCTGCACTATTGAATATTTTTGGAATCTGCTCACGGACACGCCTACCTCCCATACAACACAAAAATTTAAAACTGCATAACTCAGCTCATAATTAGCCAACAACAATAAAATTTGGTATGTATGTGTTTTGTGTTAACACAAAGATGTCTTCGAAAAATGAAGATCATCCGCTCACGGACACGCCTACCTCCCATACAATGCAAACATTGAAAACTGGATATATAAGCTAATAATTAAACTACAACAATAGAATTTGGTGGGTATGTGTTTTATATCAACACAAAGATGTCTAAGAAAAATGTGTGTCATCCGCTCACGCACACGCCCACCTCCCATACAATCCAAACATTGAAAACGGAATTAATAAAGCTCTGTTTAACCTTCAGAGATAAAATTTGGCAGGTATGTTTTTTGTGACAAACCAAATATGGTTTTGAAAAATGGACGTCATCCGCCCACGGACACGCCTACCTACCATACAACCCAAAAAGTTTAAAACTGAATAAATAAGATTATGTTTGTCATAGAGTGATCAAATTTGGTATGTATGTATTTTATACCAAAATTAAGGTGTGTTCTTGTGAGTAATCCTTCCATGAACACGCCCACCTCCCATAGCGAAAGCATAATAAAGGCATTAACTGTGAGCTACAGGAATAAAACTTGGTATGTGTTAATTTTTCATCAACATTTAAATGCATATAAAATATAGGCTTCAGCCGACCACGGACACACCCATTTTCAATAATATTTCTTTTTTTTTAAAAGTAGGTTTAAGGTGTTTCATAGTCGGCCTAGACCGACTTTAGACTTTCTGTATATGTTTTTACATAGTATTGTTAAATTATTTAATTCAACTTTATTTACATTATGTACAGTTAAAGTTGAAGAAGTAAAGGGTTGTAGTTGAAAATATGGCATGCGTTGAAAAACAAATTTACAAAAAACCCTCTTTTTGGAAGAAATTCTTAGCCGTAAAAACAAAATATAAAAGTTTCTCGGCTTTTTATAGGTAGAGAGCTTAACAGAGTCAATGAAGATCACAATAAATTAAGATTCATCGAAATCTATCAAGCAGAACTGGAGATATCTTAGAAACCAATTCGAAAAAACATGTTTCGAGAAACACGCGTTTAGATTTTCTTCTATGAACGATATTATATGAATAAATGAGCGACATACGAATACGTATTCTTGAGACTTTAAAGAACAATATTCTAAAAAAAAAAAAAATTTATTTTTAATGTTTTACACACTGGAATAGTACCTTAATTGAAAACGTTACCTAAGCGTCACGAATAAGAGTCCTTCAAATTTTGCTCGCCGCCAAAGAAGTTTCACTTAAAAATTAAAAATTGTGTGGTAAAAAGTTATTTTGCTAAATTGTACACCCCTCTATGTTATGAACCCGGGGCGGAGAACCACCTCTTCAAATTCGATAATTTTAGTTCACTGGATATAATTGAAACATATATTATATATTTGCGGTTTTTGCTACTTTTGGTTGGTATATTATTGTAATTGTTGTTGTTGTTGTTGTTGTTGTTGTTGTTTTTGTTGTTGTTGTTGTTAAATGCAACTGTTTGATTTCAATTGGCCCTCCCCTTGTCCTGAGTTTGTCTTTTTTATAATGTGCTGTAGCCCCCTCTAGACCCTTGCCATAACGTTTCTGTCTGCTATATTTTTTTTTTTGATAAATACATTTTTGTTTTTGCTTCATCATCTAAGTATAACACCAAAAGATTTAAGACAGCCATGAATGCCGTGAAGCAAACAAAAAGATATTGAAAAAAAATATTGAAAAAAAAAAATGAAACCCACTCAAATGTAACAAACGTTGCCGTTCGTTCTACGCTGCATCAAGAAAGACTCCATGGGGAGTAGAAGAATCAGTCTATGGATGCACACTCACTTGCCTCGCATAGCTAGCTGCTGCAGAATTCTTACGTTCTCGTTAATACGTTTTTTTTTTTTTTTCTTATTATATCTGTACGATGCTCTACAATGTTTGTTTTATGCATTTTCGTTTTCTATGCTGGCAGTTTTGTTGTGATATCGATTTGTTTTCGTTTGATTAGAAATTTTATTGAGATTTCTTTTGGAGAAATGCAATCTTGAATGTGAAGCTAAATAAAAAAAAAAATAAAAATAAAATTAGAAAATAATTAAATAGTTACAAAGCATTCATGATTTTTTAAAATTTTTTGTACTCCTTTTGGAATATATTTTTTTAAGATAAAAACTTGATGATTACATTTTATGATCGAGTTCAATTAATTTATGCGACTTGCAAGCATTTAGCACGCATTCCTTAGTTTTTTAAGTTAAGATAGACAAATCGTGCTGTTGCACTTTTTCTTCAACTCATAATTATGCTCTATACTGTTCAGCTTAAAGTGTGCCTATTTAACTTAATGACTGCCAACTACTTGATAAAAACTTATATTTTAAGTACTGACACTCAGTCAGTTAATAACGTTCATTACTGTTTCTATTTTTTTTTTTTTTTTTTGCAAACTAGTGTTCAGTATAAATCGCATGCCATAAATAAAAAAAAATACTTCTGTTTAGACAACACAAGCACCTGCCTATAATTGTCAATAATTACTACAGCTCAATTGATAACAATTACAGTCATGGCCAGATAAAGGTTACCACTTGCAATTTTAACAATTATTTGATATTTTTTTAACTCCGCCACTGTTGTTTATGATTTTTTGCGATGCTTATAACGGTAAATCAGTACGCTTGCATTTATAGTGCGAAATTATGTAGACTTGTTGCGTTAATACGCGTTGAAGTGTTGTGCAAAGGTGTTTTAAGATAATGAAGCAATTATCAGCGGAGCAGAAAATAGTCATTATGACCTTAAAAAGTCAAAATTTATCAGCAAGAGCTATTGGAAGACATGTAGGATGTAGTCATGTTGCAGTTCTTAAGCTTTTTAAGAAGTTTCGGAACACGAATTCCACGAAAAGGGCTGCTGGTACCGGCTTTAGCAACAGGAAGACTACAAGTCGCATGGACCGCAATTTGAGGAATCTTTCGTTAAGAAACCGATTTGCAACTTCAGGGGAACTCGCAGCAGAGATGCAGGAAGGTTTTGGAGTACGAATTAGTACAAGAACAGTGCGCAGGCGATTGGCAGAGGCTGGTTTGAAGAGTAGAAAACCAAGAAAAAAGCCTGGTCTGAACACTAGAATGCGCAGTGCGCGTCTTGCTTTTGCCCTAGAACATAGAAATTGGACTGAAAATGATTGGAAGAATGTCATCTTCACCGATGAGTCCAAAATCATTATCAATCGGACGGACGGAACGCAGTGGGTACGCAGGCGAGTAGGTGAACATTTGCACCCAAGCACCATTGTCATCAGAAACAAATTTCCGACAAGTTGTATGATCTGGGGTTGCATTTCGTGGTATGGGCATGGTGAGCTGGCCTTCATAAATGGATCTTTAAACGCAGCTGGCTATATCAACATCCTAAAGAACTTTTTAGAACCGTCCATGGATGCTCTATTCCCCGTTTCAATAAACCCCATACTACAGGACGACTCTGCGCCATGCCACCGAGCACATGTGGTAAGTTTTGTGTTTTTTGAAATTGTTGTTGTGTATTCTCAAAAATTAACAACAAACTAATGAGGTTTCTATAACTTTTTCGTTAAGGTTAAGCATTATTTGCAAGAAGCTGGCATTAAAACTCTAAAATGGCCAGGAAACAGTCCTGATCTCAACCCAATTGAGCACTGTTGGTCAATGCTGAAGAAGCACGTCGGTAAAAAGAACCCAAAAACTAAATCTGAGTTGATTGCAGCGATTACTGATTCATGGAATTCTTGAATATACTCAAGACTTTAAAATAAGCACGCATTGTACTTATATTCATTACATTTTGTAAAAAGTTTTTAAAATTTCTCAACATTTTATAAAAACTTTTTATAATTTCAAAAAAATTTATGGTGGTAACCTTTATCTGGCCATGACTGTAGCTAGTTTACAACTATTTAAGCGCAAAAACAACAATATCTATACTACAACAACAATTTCAGTTTGAAAATTAATCTAATTAAATATTAAAAAAAAAATCAAAATATCTCTGAAAATGTTTAAATGTACACTTGAAAATATATTGCGTTAACAATTTTTTAATAGTAACAATTAAAGCCCTAAAAATATGCTATAAAATTGGTCAACATTTTCAATGCAGAAAATTAAAAACGTTTGCCAAAAGATAAAAGAAAAAAAATTTGCCATATTTATATAAAGCGATAAGCAACAAAATTGCCAAAAATGAGTGCCAACAATTGACAAAACAATGTTGTCAGCCATAAAAGTACAAATTTAAGCAATGTTGCACGAATTGAAACAGCATTAAAATTTTTGAGTTCCAAATATTGTCAACATGAGGTAAAAATGAAAGAAAGAGAATTACCAACCAACCAACCAACCAACAAACCAACCCATCAGGCAGCAGCAACATAGAGGCGACAACTTTTCGCAGCAATATAGCCGCCAACATACTCGTCGCAGACAACATATTCGACAAACATAAATATTTGACAACATTGTGCAGAAGTTTTCACGTTTCACGCATGGCATGCAAGTAATTGAATCAAATGGTGCGGCAACGAAGTGTTGCCAATGCAAGCTAGTATTGCATGTTGTGGTTGGTTGTTGTTGTTATTGCAATTGTTGCTGCTGCAAGAGCCACTGTCTTTGTTGTCGTCGTCGTCGTCGTGTTTGTGCCAATGCTGCTTGCTGTCAGCTCTTAAAGTGTGAACAACAACTAATGGTAAGCCATAAAAAAAATTTTGAAAGCAAAAAAGCAGCAATAAATATAAAGATAGAAAGAAAACAACAAAAACTCCAGACAAACACACAAAGTGTTGCCATAAAATTTTGCGCTGTGTGCAGCAAAATTTTAACAAATCGCGTAAATAGTAGATTTATTGTAAATATGTTGTCTTCGCTATTGTTGTTGCTGGTTGCTTGTCTGCTGCAACCGATTTGTTGTCGCTATTAACGGTATTTTGTCGCTGCAGTTGACAGTTGCATTTTTGACATTTTCTTTTATGGCACAACTGTGCAGTGGCAGCTATGTTAAGATTGTTGTTGTTTAATTTTTTGTGTTAACAAATTTGGCAACATTTTATTTTTTTTTTTTTTTTGCACGCAAGCCGCTCAAGCAACACTTATTGCTTGAGAGTTTTTACAAGCATTACTTTAATAACACTGATAATAATTACAAAGCCATCAACTGCAGCGCGCAGCCAGCAGCAACAAGCTTAAAATCTCTAAATGCTGCACTTTAATGAGTTTGCTTTGCCAGCAGCAGCAGCAACAGCAGTTGCAGGCAATTATTGCTGCCTGCCTATATGACTGACTGTTTCAATTGCCAACGGCAACATGGCATGCACTCACGCTAACATACAAACAACATTAGCAGCAACAACAACAACAACAACAACAACAACAACAACAACAACAACAACAATAACAACAACATCAGCTTCGTCAAGAAATCACTATCGTAGCGAGCTTAATTAACTCCCATAATCGCAGTTTGTTTTGATAATTTTCCCATAAAAAAAAAGCCATAATTATGGCTGCATTAAATTGGTGGCAACTTGTTGGCTTTTGTTGTTAAGTTGTTTTTTTTTTTAAGTTTTTATTACTAAAGTTTTGCGTTATTAATCATTTGCAAAAACATTGATTGCTCTTGAAACACAAAAAACTTACAACTGCGAATGGATTTTATTAATTTCTTACAAAATTTTGGAGATCTAATATTTTATGCTAAGCGTGCATTTAATAAGATTTAAAAGCTTGTTCTATACTCTTTCGAATGTTTAAAGAAAAAAATTAGAACAAACTGAAAAAGGTCTGTGTTGTTCCCATGGCATATTGTCAGAATCAAAAAAGCTAAAAATATTTCATTGCAACAAAAAAATACACAATAATTATAAACTTTTACATGATATTTAGGTATCGCATACATGAATTTTGGTACAGTAACCAATAACATACATCACATGAACTATTCACATGATATAAATGTACAAAATACACCAAAGAAAAGACACGAAAACATGAATATTTCATAAGCCTTGTGTTTAAAGTTCATAAAGTTTATGTACGAGATGCATGAAGCAAACAAAATTTCGCTGAAAAATGGCAGTTCAATTTGAGGGGTCTGTCTTGTTTCCAAGGCTTATGTTGAGCATCAAAAATGCTCTAACTGCATCAAAAAAGTACACAAGAATTATGAATTTTTACATGATCTTTAGGTATCGCATTCATGAATTTTGGTTCAATAATCAATTACATGAGACACTTGAACTAATCACATGATTTCAATGTGCAAAAAACACAAAAGAAAAAACACGGTAACATGAATATTTCATAGGCCTTATGTTTAAAGTTCATAAAGTGTGTGTACGAGATACATGAGCTAATAAAAAATTATGCAAATGCCATGAATATATACAAGGGCAACATGAATAATTCATGATGTTTGTAAATAAATTATTCAAATTCACGTACAACTACGCAGAGAACATGAACAGTTCATGAGATAAGTGAAAAAAAGCATGAATCTCGTGTACTTATGGTCAAATATATTCTATATGAGAAACAGGCGAAAAATTTTAATTTTTTTGAATTTGAATCGAAATTGAATTGTAATCGACTACATATATATTTTTTTTTTGTTTAATCCACTATGTATATAAGACTTTTTCGCCTAAGAGGCTCAGGGAGACCTATTCTTTTGTCTCTAAAAAAAACGTGAAAATCCTTTTAGGGCAAAATTACACTTTTTGTTGAAAGAATTGGTGTAGCACTCTTTAAACACTCAGCACACACAATATGTACAGTATACATTGTACACTTAACCCGTAAAAAAGTTCTCGATGGACGTGTTCGCTTTCAGGAATTTTTTGAACGGCAGATTTGTGAACTTTTTATACGTCTACATAACTTATTCTTGTTGTTTAGATAGGATTGTCTAGAAATACAATGAAGTCATGTACAATAACTTGAATCTTACGTACAGTTCACATGATCAGTGAACGCAAAATTCATGGCTTTGTATGAACGAATACATAATTGATATTTTCAATATAGTCGCTATACTATTTTTTCACCAAGTCCGAATGAGTTGAAATAAGCCATTGCATTGTCAGGAAGGTACCATTTTTTGTGTTTTCGAAAAATATTTCATTTCAATCAAACTAGAGTTTTCACGTTTTATAGAAATTTACGAAATATGCTCCCCAAAACTTCTTTTTTTAAACACAATTTTATTTTACGGAGCGAAAAATTCACAAAATTTTTTTATCTAATGTTAATGAAGAATTCGTTATCTGATGAATTTTCAGTTTAAAATTAAATTTTGTAAGTTTTAAAATAAATTTTGTGAGAAATATAAAATAAATTTATTGTAGTCCAAAAAACAAAGTATATTTTAGTTTATTTCTTTCATATAAACATATTTGAGTATGAAATATAAACATTATTTATAATGAAACCTAAACTATTACTAAAAGCTATATCTTTTCTGTCTCTTTTCAGGTCAGTAACTTTAAAAGAAAGATTTGAAAATATTACTTCGATAAGATGAAATAGTAAGTAAAGTCATATATTTTTTTAATAAATTATTAATGTTATATTATTCTTATTATTATTATGAATTAATCTAATGTTTGGAAAATTAACTCGGACTTAACACGTACATTTTAAGATCCTTAAAATATACAAAAGTTTTTTGAAAGTGAACATTCTAAGGCGGCGATTCGCTATTTAAACAAGAATTGAGAGTGCAATTTGAATCCCTCGTTTATTGCATGGTCGCTTTACATACTCTCTATATCTCTCTGCCATGCTTGTACGACTTGCAGGTTTTCGTAACATCTAGTTTTTAGCTATGCTTAAAACCTGAATTAGTGATTTTGAGGACTAAAATTCTCTTACATGCTTTCTTTCTGGCTGAACAGAACGATGTAGCATGAAGTTCGTAACACATTGGGGACGACAACGACAACGTCATTACGTCATTCGTCAAATGTTTTTCGCATGCATTCTTTATGCAGATGAATATGGCTTAACGACATTGCTACTCATGTTGCTGTCGTCGATATAGAATTATTTATATTTTGACAGGCGACAATCATTACTCTTTTCATTGCTTAGAGAGCATTTCAAAAGCATAGTTTAGTTCAAAATTTTCTTTGCTTGGGACGCGTTGCATTCTTTTTTTTAATTGTGTTCTTTTATAAAAACACGTGCTATATAGTACTTACTATTTTGATATATTGATTTAATATGTTTATGGTATTAAACGCTGTTGGTTGCGTCGCTTTCAAAATAATCGATGTCGTTGTGGTCGTCAATGTGGTCCATGCTTGAAGCGGGTTGCAATCAATATCTTTCAAAAGTAAAAATGTACTGAATACATATAATACGCACAGAATATGTTCATTTCAGTCGCTTGTAGTTGTATTTGTAATTCACGTTGAGCTAACTTTAACTTTTGTTGCGCTTCAAAGTTGACATTTATAGCCCATTCACAATGACGACATCGGGCGACGAACGACAGGTCTCCACTCTGTCGTTCTTGAGAAATATCGGGCGACTTGAATTTTTTAAACGCGACAACAACAAGCTTCAGCAGAAAGGGCTTTTGACATTTACTAGCAATTATTTCAATTGAAGTTGTGTTTTTTGGACAAAAGTTGATATTATCTTTAACACTACTCGAAATTAAGTACGAGCTCAAATGCAAAAAACATGAAGCTTTATTCAATTCAAAATAAATATTAAAAGCGAAAAAATTATTCTTCAATAATTGGCAAGAGTTTTTATCAGCAATGTTATTTCAAGTTATTGAATTCTTTATTCCTGGGGTTTATTTTCACAGATTTCACTGAAAAAGACGAATTTATTGTGTACAAAGGCGTTTTTTTATTTCTTAGGTCCATTTTGTTTTTTGAACATATCTTAACTTTCAAACCAAACATATGAATTTATTTAGTTATTAAAAAAATTAGTTTTTTTCTCTGTTCTTTAAATCCCGGGACGCATCTGGGATTTGACCGTTTATTAAATTATATTATTTAATAAACTCGCATCAAATTTTGCAATTAAATATATAAATTAAACTCAGAAACGAGCACTCGAGCAGCCAGCACGAAAAAAAACACGAATGTAAACAAAGGCTGAATTTCTTTTTGTCGTCTGTTTTCGTCGCCAAATTAGAATTAAATTGAAGCTGCCTACAGCGAAATTCGATGTCGGGCAACACTGTCGTCGCGATTGTCACCAAAAGTTCGTTCCATAAGAAATACATGTAAAATAAAAGTGACGTTTGACGCTCGTCGCCCGTTGTCGTCATTGTGGATGGGCTATTATGAATATTTAGTTCATTTCTGCATTTTTTATTTACCATTTTTAATAGGCTATGAATAAAAAGCGAAAGATCTGTATCGACTTCTTCATTCCTTACAGCTGAAATAGCAGCCACATGCAAGCCGGTGTATGTATGTTTCGAGCTAGGTTTTTCTGATGATATGTGCATTTTTCTCGGATTTTTTTAAGAAAAAACTATTAAGAAAATATCATTGATTTAATCGTTCTTTCATTTTTAAATGTTATTCTACACGTATAAAGCAAAATTTTGTTTATTAACATGAAGTATTTCGACTTCGAAAATATATTTTTTTAAAAAAACCCCATGTTATGTTGTTTCTGTGCGAAACTCTACAAAACAAATTAAATTTTTGACCACATAAAACACATTGTAGTGAACAACTCTGCACCATTAAGCCTTCATCCATGATTATTATAAAACGCATATCGATAGCGATAAGCAATGTTTACGACTGACAACATCCAGCAATTGTTGCAAAGCTAAGCCGACTTAGCAACAACAGCCAAATAGAAATTGCTACAAAATATAAGCAATTCTATGTTCCAGCTCAACCAGACCAATTTTCCCCGTCAGCAGTTCTTAAGGCTCTTCGCGTGATGTAAACATAATGCACACTTGCGACAAAAGGGACTCAACTCGTAAATAAAAACTTAAAATGGAGTTAAAAAAACTATTTGTTTCTCAAGTGACTCCATATAACAATATATATGACACTGAAGATGACGATGACAATGACAATGGCAATAACAATGACAATGACAATGACAGCGACAGTAAAAATGACAATGACAATAACAATGACAATGACAGCGACAGTAAAAATGACAATAACAATGACAATGACAATGACAATGACAATGACAACAATGACAATGACAATGACAATGACAATGAAAATGACAATGACAATGACAATGACAATGACAATGACAATGACAATGACAATGACAATGACAATGACAATGACAATGACAATGACAATGACAATGACAATGACAACGACAATGACAATGACAATGACAATGACAATGACAATGACAATGACAATGACAATGACAATGACAATGACAATGACAATGACAATGACAATGACAATGACAATGACAATGACAATGACAATGACAATGACAATGACACTGACACTGACAATGACAATGACAATGACAATGACACTGACACTGACAATGACAATGAAAATGACAATGGCAATGACAATGACTGCGACAGTGGATATGAAATAGAAATTGACAATTTATTTTAAATTTTAATCTTTCATGCATGGAAATAAAAAATTTTACGAACATTTTTACATAAAATGTTGTAAATTTTGGGTTGTGCAACTATTGTTGTTAAAGTGCAATATGTACTGGTGCGACCACCACCAGTGTTAAAATAATATGCCATAGATGGCGCACTAATCGTATATTGAGGTTTTTTTTCTTTTTTATAGCTAACAGCAAAATTGAACATTGTAGTTGTTGTTGTTACAAAATGTTCCTTATGGCATGCATGCAACACTGAGTTTAAGTGATGCTCAAGAAACAAACAGCTTAGCTGATCTTGGTGTTAATATAGGTTTGTTTATATATTATATGTTGTTGATGTGTTCGATGTTGTTGCTGTTTTTGTTGTTTTTGTTGTTGTTGTTATTGTTGTTGTTGTTGTGACATGTGCTTTTAAGGCAATAGCTAAATTGTTGCTGGCAATATTATTGTTGTATCGATCGGTTATTGTAACCCGTAAAGGCTTCATTATTAGCAACTGTTGGTGCAATTAATCAAACGCTGTATTTTATAGGCAGTCGTCAATTTCAGCGTCATTGTGTCGGTCACTCAGTCGGTCAGTCATTCAGTTTGGTTGCCAGTCGGTTGGTCAGTTGTTTGGGGCCGTTGTCGTTATAGCCATATTTGTTGCAAGCAAAACACATTTTTTATCGTCATCATTATAATAATTGTTGTGTTTATGCTGCTGTTGTTTTTGTTGTTGTTGACTAGCTGCTGCTGTTGCTGCTGCCGTGTTTGTATCTTTATCTTTATGCTATTCAACAGATTTACATGTGCGCGTAACTAACGAACAAATAAATATGTCAGCGTGATTTTTTGCCACTCTTTTAGTTGTTTTTTCTGTTTCTTTTTTCTTAAATCTTGGCGACAACATCAAGTCGTGCGCATTAACAACAACAGACAGCAACAACAAAGGCAAGCAATATAAAATAATAAAAAAAATGCTGCTGATGAATTTTTTATGTGGAACTCACACGTTGCTGTTTGCTTTGCATGCGTCTCTATCTAGATACAATTGTATCTTAAACAGTGTTTTATTTGGCGCTGTTGTATTACATTTTTTATTTCTTGTTTGTTTTAATAATTTTTTTTTTTTTTTTTTATTTTTTGTGTATTTTGTTGTTATTGCTTTGCGCTCTATTGGCATCCGACAAATGCTGCAGACATGTTTTCACGCTGTGCCCGATTTATTGTCACCTTCTTTTTATGGTGCCTCTCATTGTATGGCGTTCCTTCGAAGCTTCGCTCGATCCCCGCCCCCATTCCCCACTCACCCCTCTCAAAACATCATTCGATAAGCTTGCTGGTGCGCCACAGTATGTGAGCATCGCGTGTTAATTGAAAATTGAAAACATGAATTCGTTTTGTATTCGCATTCTTTGTTTGCGTGTTTAAAATGCGTTAAACAACGTTTAGTCTGTGTTTTATTTTTATTTAAATTTTCCTTTTTATTTTTGCTTGTTCTTCTGTTCTTTTCTATTCTAGATATGTTAAACCATTAAAATGCAATCGTCATAAATGTAGTCAGAAAGCTATTTAAAGTGACAGTTATTATTATGCTAAGTTTATGATATGACTTTTTTTCTGATTTTTCATATCTCTGAGTGTCTTAATGAAACGTTTTTGACTTAAGTTAAGAGGTGTTAAAGCAGTTTTTTTAATTTTATGTGAGTTTAGAGCATCATTAAAATGCTGTTGGAATATTAAAATGTCTTAAAAGGGTTTTAGACGACAACAAAAAGGTGTTAAAAAAACATTCCCGATTATTTATGCTGTACAAACATTTACAAATTACTGTGGATGAATACCAAACGTTTTTATTCAAAAAAATCGCCGTAGTTTCTTTGAAATATTGCAAAAAATATGCAACGATTAAGGTACCTCGTTATGTTAGAGAGGAAAACAAACATTTTTCGGCACTAATTATCCTTTGACCTTAAGACCTTGACAATGACAATGACAATGACAATGACAATGACAATGACAATGACAATGACAATGACAATGACAATGACAATGACAATGACAATGACAATGACAATGACAATGACAATGACAATGACAATGACAATGACAATGACAATGACAATGACAATGACAATGACAATGACAATGACAATGACAATGACAATGACAATGACAATGACAATGACAATGACAATGACAATGACAATGACAATGACAATGACAATGACAATGACAATGACAATGACAATGACAATGACAATGACAATGACAATGACAATGACAATGACAATGACAATGACAATGACAATGACAATGACAATGACAATGACAATGACAATGACAATGACAATGACAATGACAATGACAATGACAATGACAATGACAATGACAATGACAATGACAATGACAATGACAATGACAATGACAATGACAATGACAATGACAATGACAATGACAATGACAATGACAATGACAATGACAATGACAATGACAATGACAATGACAATGACAATGACAATGACAATGACAATGACAATGACAATGACAATGACAATGACAATGACAATGACAATGACAATGACAATGACAATGACAATGACAATGACAATGACAATGACAATGACAATGACAATGACAATGACAATGACAATGACAATGACAATGACAATGACAATGACAATGACAATGACAATGACAATGACAATGACAATGACAATGACAATGACAATGACAATGACAATGACAATGACACTGACAATGACAATGACAATGACAATGACAATGACAATGACAATGACAATGACAATGACAATGACAATGACAATGACAATGACAATGACAATGACAATGACAATGACAATGACAATGACAATGACAATGACAATGACAATGACAATGACAATGACAATGACAATGACAATGACAATGACAATGACAATGACAATGACAATGACAATGACAATGACAATGACAATGACAATGACAATGACAATGACAATGACAATGACAATGACAATGACAATGACAATGACAATGACAATGACAATGACAATGACAATGACAATGACAATGACAATGACAATGACAATGACAATGACAATGACAATGACAATTACAATTACAATGACAATGACAATGACAATGACAATGACAATGACAATGGCAATGACAATGACAATGACAATGACAATGACAATGACAATGACAATGACAATGACAATGACAATGACAATGACAATGACAATGACAATGACAATGACAATGACAATGACAATGACAATGACAATGACAATGACAATGACAATGACAATGACAATGACAATGACAATGACAATGACAATGACAATGACAATGACAATGACAATGACAATGACAATGACAATGACAATGACAATGACAATGACAATGACAATGACAATGACAATGACAATGACAATGACAATGACAATGACAATGAGACAATGACAATGACAATGACAATGACAATGACAATGACAATGACAATGAGACAATGACAATGACAATGAGTGTGGGAGGTTTTTGATCACTTGTTATGGAAAAATTAAATGTGGATACAATTTTTTTGTATCAATTTTAAATAGAATCAGAATTAATCTTAATTTTAAATGAGGAAAATTAAAGAATTTTGTCTAGTTATGATTATGAATATGACAGTTGCTAAATTTTTGTCCGTTTTTATGAACACATTATTTGCGATGTTTGACAAAATTGGAAGAAGTTACAATTGTATTACATTTCAGTTAAATTTACATGCAAATCATTAAATTAATTTAATTTTTTCCCTACATCACGAAGGGTTCATTGAGGTCATAAAAACCATTCATGCTGCAGATTAACTTAAGTGAGATGATTGTTTTATTTAAAATAAATGCCATGCAAGCGTATGCCAAGCAAAGTAACAACAAATTGTCACACGTAAAATAAAGTAAAAATTCTTTTAAAAAAAAAAAAACCCAAAAACAAAAGTAATTTGCATTTGCTAACAATTTTCGTAGATAGTAGCTATTGTTATGCGCATTGTTGTTGTTAATTTTGTTTTTGTTGTAGCTGTGAGTGTTCTTGTTGCTTGTTGGTTACTTAATTTCGTTGTTAACTCGGTTGGCAATCATATTTATTCATTTATTTATTTATTTATTTATTTTTGCTAAGCGTCAAGCATTCGTTAAGCTTCAGTACCAGCTTGAACTGCCGATCCCGGGGCCACGAATAAAGCGCATCCAATGGCCAGCTAGTCAGCTAGCTAGCAAAGGCAGGTAGAAAGGAAAAATAAAAATATAAAGAAGCAGATCTGCTTCATTAGAATTGGTTAAAGCAAAACGAAATAAAAAAAAATTAACAACAAAGCTTTGAATGCAATGAAGCGTTTTTCAAACGAATGGGTTTTCTTGGCAGTCCTTATGTCTGTCTGTCTGAGAAATCTGTTTGTCCGTTCGCCTGTATGTTTGTCCGTCTGTGTACGTCTGCTTGTCTATGCTGCGCTTTTTTAGTGCCAAAGAGCAACAACGTAAAATCAGTCATGCAGCAAGCAACAACAATCCAAGCAATGCATGCTGACCAAACGAGCCAAGTTAACAACAGCAATTGCTGCACTAACAACAAAAACAACAACAATAGCTTAAAGCAACAACAACAACAACAACAACAACAACAACAACAACAACAACAGCAGCACAAACTAAAAGCCAATCAAAGACCAAAAAAGAGAAAAGTTCATTTGAATTTATGTTGCTGCTATTTTAGTATTGCTGTTGCTGTTGCTGTTGTTATTGCAAGCATTGTGAACTACAGCATTGCTTGCTGTTTGCTTCGTTAATGTTTAACAATTCTATTGTTTTTTTTCGATTTTTTTCGTTCACATATTTTCTTATATTGTGTAGTTTTGAGTAATTTTCTACATTTGGTTGCTGATGTTGTTGTCGTTGTGTTGTGTTTTTTTTTATGTTGGCAATTATTGCAATGATGTGTTTGACATAAATACAATTTGTGTGCAACACGCGATTTGTTGCTTTATGTTGCACATAAATAATTTTTTTGTAAAATATTTACAAAGCAAACAAAACAAAATAGAAAACAAAGTTTCAATTCAATGCTTATCTCGTTAAATGAATGAAATAAACAAAATAATAAAATTGTTAAACAAATTTCTAACACCCTGTGAAATTTGTCAGCCATTAAATCTTGCGGCTGTCGGTCGGTCTTTTGTGTCTGTGTCTCGTTTTATGTAATTTGCTTTCGCTATGCTTACAAAAGGTTTAAGTAACAAAAAAATTAGTTGAATTATTTGTGAAACTGTCTGTTTTTTTTAAGTATTTTATTATTGCGCTCAAAGAAGCCCGCTTTAGACATAGCTACATTCTATGCAACCTGAATTGAATTTAATTTTAATACTTTGTCATAGCCGGAGTTTTGAAGAAGCATTTGTTTTAACAAGGATATGCATTAAAAGGTGTGTCTAGCTCATCTAAACTTTAGATTCTAAAGCATCAACCGTTGCGGAAACGAGTGCTCGTCTATTCACACGAGCTCGTTCACAACTTATTTTGATACACGGTCGTGAAGATTTTGTCACGTCTCACATCTGCCAAATTTTCGAAGCAATATTGCTTGCTTCTTAGCTAAAGTAATACGTATAAAAGTATATAAAGTTGCAGTAAACGCTGCAAATATACAAAATAGTATTAACGTCAAGAGGCAGCTTTATATTGAATATGAAACGGCGTTGCATGGAATTTTTATTCAATGGGCATGTAAGCTACGATAAATGTTATGCAACGAAACTAGAGAATTGACATATGGCGCTATGATGAGAATGAAAAATATTATGGCATCATCAGTTATCGAAGAATGTAACTCATGCAACAAAATTAAACTAGCGTTGCATAGATTTTAACTCACTCAGCATGACTGCCATAATGCATTATATTCCATGTTAATAATGGTTGGTTTTTTGGCTTTACAGTACTAATATGTTAAAAAAATTATGATGTTACGAGGGCACAAAGGCAATCAAGGAAAAAAAAACAACAAACATGCATCAGCGATGCATAAAAAGTGTCATCGAGTAAATAAGATATATTTTATGAAAATACTGTTGCACTGACTTCATTGGCCTCATGACAAAAATAAAATAAAATAACTAAATGACGTCATAATGCCTCCACGGAGCCCACAGGCTATCTTAAAGTGAGTTGAATACATCAAAATCACAAATGTTTTGCCCGGTACTGTGAATATTAATTTACCAACGGCTAGATTGATATTCGAGCACGAATACAAAAACAACACGAAAATAAATTCTCAATAAAAACACAAAAGAAGAACAGAATTAGGACAATGATATGGGGGAGAGCTAGCACAAGAATTGGGACAAAGATTAGGATTTGGACAAGAATTGGGTCAAAGATTGGTTAAAGAATTAGAACAAGGGCTGCATTGAGAATATGGGTAAAGATTAGGACAAGTATTTAAATAAGGATTTGATAGCTATCCCATATCCCACACCCATATCCTAGATCCCATATTCCATATTCGATATCCAATATCCCATGTAACATATGCCATATTCCATATCCCACATGCCAAATCCCATATTCCGTAACCAATATTCCATATCACATATCCCATATTGTATACCCCAAATGTCATATCCTATATCCCATATCTGACATGCTTTGTCCCATATTTCGTTACCCATATCCCACATCACATATCCCATTTTCCGTTACCCCTATCCCATATACCATATCTCATAACCCATATCCCATAGACCATATCCCATATTCCCACATTCTATGTCTCATATTCCATAACCCATTATAAGTAACCCACATCCCTTATCACATATCATATCATATTCATTATACTACATGCCAAATTCCGTGTTCCGTTAGCCATATCCCATATCCAATTTTCCGTAACCCATAACCCATATCACGTATCCCATTTTCCGAAACCCATATCCCATATCCTATATCCTTATATTATGTCATAAATGCTATGCCCTATATCATTCTATATCCTATATCTTATATCTTGTATCCTATATCCTATATCCTATATCCTATATCCTATATCCTATATCCTATATCCTATATCCTATATCCTATATCCTATATCCTATATCCTATATCCTATATCCTATATCCTATATCCTATATCCTATATCCTATATCCTATATCCTATATCCTATATCCTATATCCTATATCCTATATCCTATATCCTATATCCTATATCCTATATCCTATATCCTATATCCTATATCCTATATCCTTTATCCTATATCCTATATCCTATATCCTATATCCTATATCCTATATCATATATCCTATATCCTATATCCTATTTCCTATATCCTATATCCTATATCCTATATCCTATATCCTATATCCTATATCCTATATCCTATATCCTATATCCTATATCCTATATCCTATATCCTATATCCTATATCCTATATCCTATATCCTATATCCTATATCCTATATCCTATATCCTTTATCCTATATCCTATATCCTATATCCTATATCCTATATCCTATATCCTATATCCTATATCCTATATCCTAAATCCTATATCCTATATCCTATATCCTATATCCTATATCCTATATCCTTTATCCTATATCCTATATCATATATCCTATATCCTATATCCTATATCCTATATCCTATATCCTATATCCTATATCCTATATCCTATATCCTATATCCTATATCCTATATCCTATATCCTATATCCTATATCCTATATCATATATCCTATATCCAATATCCTATATCCTATATCCTATATCCTATATCCTATATCCTATATCCTATATCCTATATCCTATATCCTATATCCTATATCCTATATCCAATATCCTACATCCTATATCCTATATCCTATATCCTATATCCTATATCCTATATCCTATATCCTATATCCTATATCCTATATCCTATATCCTATATCCTATATCCTATATCCTATATCCTATATCCTATATCCTATATCCTATATCCTTTATCCTATATCCTATATCCTATATCCTATATCCTATATCCTATATCCTATATCCTATATCCTATATCCTATATCCTATATCCTATATCCTATATCCTATATCCTATATCCTATATCCTATATCCTATATCCTATATCCTATATCCTATATCCTATATCCTATATCCTATATCCTATATCCTATATCCTATATCCTATATCCTATATCCTATATCCTATATCCTATATCCTATATCCTATATCCTATATCCTATATCCTATATCCTATATCCTATATCCTATATCCTATATCCTATATCCTATATCCTATATCCTATATCCTATATCCTATATCCTATATCCTATATCCTATATCCTATATCCTATATCCTATATCCTATATCCTATATCCTATATCCTATATCCTATATCCTATATCCTATATCCTATATCCTATATCCTATATCCTATATCCTATATCCTATATCCTATATCCTATATCCTATATCCTATATCCTATATCCTATATCCTATATCCTATATCCTATATCCTATATCCTATATCCTATATCCTATATCCTATATCCTATATCCTATATCCTATATCCTATATCCTATATCCTATATCCTATATCCTATATCCTATATCCTATATCCTATATCCTATATCCTATATCCTATATCCTATATCCTATATCCTATATCCTATATCCTATATCCTATATCCTATATCCTATATCCTATATCCTATATCCTATATCCTATATCCTATATCCTATATCCTATATCCTATATCCTATATCCTATATCCTATATCCTATATCCTATATCCTATATCCTATATCCTATATCCTATATCCTATATCCTATATCCTATATCCTATATCCTATATCCTATATCCTATATCCTATATCCTATATCCTATATCCTATATCCTATATCCTATATCCTATATCCTATATCCTATATCCTATATCCTATATCCTATATCCTATATCCTATATCCTATATCCTATATCCTATATCCTATATCCTATATCCTATATCCTATATCCTATATCCTATATCCTATATCCTATCTCCTATATCCTATATCCTATATCCTATATCCTATATCCTATATCCTATATCCTATATCCTATATCCTATATCCTATATCCTATATCCTATATCCTATATCCTATATCCTATATCCTATATCCTATATCCTATATCCTATATCCTATATCCTATATCCTATATCCTATATCCTATTTCCTATATCCTATATCTCATATCCCATATCTCACACCCCGTAACCCATATCCCATATCCCATATCCCATATCCCATATCCCATATCCCATATCCCATATCCCATATCCCATATCCCATATCCCATATCCCATATCCCATATCCCATATCCCATATCCCATATCCCATATCCCATATCCCATATCCCATATCCCATATCCCATATCCCATATGCCATATCCCATATCCCATATCCCATATCTCATATCCCATATCTCATATCCCATATCTCATATAAATACCACATGTCTATATCCTGTACCCAACTTCCACCTACATCGTGGATTCAAGTATTTAAAAAATTAGTAAGACAAGAATAACAAGAAGTAGCAAGACAAGTATTACCATAAAGATTTGAAGAAGAATAAGAACAAAAATGTAAAGAAGATCTAGGACACTTATTTGAACAAGGGTTAGGACAAGGATAAGTGTAACGATATGGAGAAATATAAGAATAAGTGTTATGATAAGAACTTTAAACAAGGATTAGGAAAAGGACTTGAAAGAGGATTCGTAAAAGGATTGCGACAAGGATTTGTACCTGATTCCTAATTCTAGGATTAGGATTAGAATGTCAACTGGCATTAGGACAGAAATTTCAGCTAGGATGTGGACACAGAAGGTCAAGGACAGAGATTTAAGCATGGATGTTGACAAGAATAATAAAAAGGAAATTAACAAGGATTTGTTCCATGATTACGAAAAGTATGAGCACAAGGTTTTGAAAAGAGAAATGCGTAAGAATAGGGATAACAAAACAAGGACTAGGAAAGAGATTAATACATGGGTGAGAAGAATACCTTAACGTTTCTGCATCTAAATAAGTGCGGTTGTGTTGATGATACAGTCAACTGCATCCATTTTCTACAAATAGGTTTAGGCATGTGGCTTAGCATGCTCGGAGCCCGACTTCGACTCAGTCACGGCGAAAAGTTTTTTCAATAAAAAATTTTTCTGATCGGTCACCATCTCTCTGCAGACAATGACAAACCCCAGAGAGCAAATAATGCCATGTACAGCTTCTTGAGAACATGAACTTTAGCCGTTCGGAGTCGGCATAAAACATGTAGGTCCAGTACTCGGTCAATGGTGTGCAAACATTTAATAACACACACAGTACAATTGATCATAAGAAACTCGGTCAAAGTCCTTTCAAGGGCTGAAATGGCCAATTTGCTTTTTTGTGTTTTAGGTTTAACAGGAATTATTTATTACAATTAACTGATTTAAGTTTATTCATTGTACAAAGATTAATGATTTTGTGGCGAAAAGGTTCCACAATTATTTAATATAATTTATGTGGAACAACTTGGATCATTGGAACGAAATTTTTGAAATTTATGGTTTCCTTGAATAAATTTCCGTGATATTTTTGCAAATAGGTTCTAGTAATAAGTTCCACTGTGATTATTTATGGAACTAGTTGGGAACGCTTTGGTTTCTGCGAACTCTTTCTACACAAATCAATGTTTTTGGAAAATAGGTTCCACTTGGGTTATCTATGGAACTAGTGATCTCATTGGAAATTGGTTGGTAATGAGGACTTCTTGAATAAAATTTGAAGAGATGATCTTTGAAAAATTAATGGAACTAGTTGGCCCAAAGTTACTTATATGAGTTCTGTAGAATCCCTGAACAAAAATCGATATGAAGAAAGTTTTAAGAAAAAGAAATTCCACTGGCATTATATAAGGAACTAGTTTTAGTCGGGATTATTTATGGAACTAGCTCGGTCATTGAAAACTTTTTTGGTTTTGTGTACTTCTTGGAAAAAATTTATGACTTTTGAAAAATAGGTAAGTAAGAACTAGTTGGGTTTAGATAACTTTAAGGAATTTTGTAGAATTCTTAACAAAATGTTAGTGTTTGAGAAACAGATCCATCTGGCATTAATTAAGGTTCCACTAGGTATATTTTTTTTTAACTAGCTCGGTCTTTGTGATCTTTTTTGGTTCTTTGAACTTCTTGGAGAAAAATTCATGATTATTAAAAAAGAGGTTCCACTGGTTGTACGTATGGAGCTGGCAGGTTGATAAAATTTCTATGGGTTCTGTAGAATTTTTAAACAAAATCTATAAGTTTTTGAGCAAAATATTTCAATTGGTTTATTTAACGTTCCTCTATGTATTTTTTATAGAACTAGCACGGTCATTGTAATCTGTTTTGGTTCTATGGACTTAAATTTTGTGGAAACATTTATGATTTTATAAAAACAGGTTCCACTGCTATTATTAATGAAACTATTGCGGTCAATAGAACTTTTATGAATTCTGATTCTGAATCTTTGAACAAAATCTATTGGTAAGTGTTTTTAACAAATAGATTCCAGTTGGATTATATTAGCAACTAGTTAGATTATTGCAATTCCTGGGTTATGAGAAATTCTTAGAAGAAAATCTATGATGATTTTCGACTAATGGGAATATCTATGATACTAGTTGGGTCGATGGAACTTTTTGGTGCTTATGGACTCTGGAAAAAAAATCATCTTGAGAAAATGATAATGAATATGATGATAGTGGACTAGTTGGATACCAAGAATTAAATCAAAGAAAAATAATAATAATAAATTCTTTGGTTAGTGTATCTTACAATGAGCTACGTATCCTATAACAGTTCTTAATATCATATTTTAATTTTGAAAAGCAGACTTTGCTTTGATGCTCCAGTTGTAAGAATTTGTGCTCAATGGCAAAGTGACGCCTGTAATTCACAAATGGTTTTTGACACAGATGCAGCTGTTCTTGCTCTCGCTGCTTAAAAGGAAAATCTGTCACCCTGAACCATTTTAAGCTTGTTGACAAAATGCAGGTCATGTATTTGTATACATACCGATTTTTTAGTTTCAAATTGAGTGGAAAGAATGCTTCTGTTTAGAAAAAAATGTCAGTTAATATATCACATACAAACATATTCAAACTAATAGCTTCTAGTACGCTCAAAGCGTAACATTTTTTTGCAATTCTGGCTGTGTATATTTTTTAATGCAAATAAATTTAAATTAAATTTGTAGACATTTAAAACAATGAATAATTTTTTGAAGGCTATGGCAATGATTTCTTTACCGCATTTAATAAAGACAACAATAAATAACAAACAGCAAAAGCACCAAAAACAAAAAAAAAATCAAAACAAAATGCCATTAATAACTACAAAAATGACAAAATAAAATTTCGCCTGAAATTTACATTTGAATCAATTAAATAAATCTTGGCGCACACATGTTGAATAATTAATTGCTGTGAAACAGCCGCGGGCGACACAAGCATGACAGAGCACAAATAAACAGCAGCAACAACAACAAAACACACTTGATTTAACCATAAGTAATAACAAGCTAAACAATTTTTATATGAGTGGCAAAAACAACAAAAAAAAATAATTCAAAACTAAATGAAATAAATAAAACGTAAAATTCGCCAGCCTAAATGAAGTCATAAATTAATGCAATAGACCTCCAGACAGAAAATCATGCAAAATAAAAAAGCAACAACAAAAGCAATCGCACAGCCCACTTACAAATTTAAAAAAAAAAATCGAAAATTTAGCAAAAATCTATGAAAAAATTTTAATAGCGTTGTAAAGCAAACTTTACGGCGGCACGATAGTTTGCAAAAAAGTGGCAGCAAATTTACAACAAAAGCGATTGAAATCGTAAAAAACGTTTTTAACAGAATGTGTGTGATATGAGCGCAAATAGAGAAGTATTGCTAATGCTGCGCATGCGCACTTAATTTTATTGAAAATCGCACAGCAAGAGACTAACTATGGCTATGATGTGGTGGAGCAAGATAATTTGATAGATAATAGCAATGATTGTGCAGCAAGAAGTATGGGTAGAAAGATAAGCTGGTGCTATGAGCAAGATGCATAAATCGCATGAAACTTCGAATTTACAAAATATAGTTTAAATAAATTGGTTATGACATGTTAAAAATATAAGCTAGAGCGTTGAAGCGAATAGTTTTAGAAAGTTTTTGAGAACATACTTTCAGAATGACCAAATATTAAACTGACGATGATTTTTAAAAGAGTTTTTATAATTATCTAACAAATACGATAACAAGAGAGTTGCAAAATAAGTCAATAAATCAAATAAGAAAATTCCGATAACTGTAATATCTCAAAATTAAAAATTAAAAATTAAAAATTAAAAATTATAAATTAAAAATTAAAAATTAAAAATTAAAAATTAAAAATTAAAAATTAAAAATTAAAAATTAAAAATTAAAAATTAAAAATTAAAAATTAAAAATTAAAAATTAAAAATTAAAAATTAAAAATTAAAAATTAAAAATTAAAAATTAAAAATTAAAAATTAAAAATTAAAAATTAAAAATTAAAAATTAAAAATTAAAAATTAAAAATTAAAAATTAAAAATTAAAAATTAAAAATTAAAAATTAAAAATTAAAAATTAAAAATTAAAAATTAAAAATTAAAAATTAAAAATTAAAAATTAAAAATTAAAAATTAAAAATTAAAAATTAAAAATTAAAAATTAAAAATTAAAAATTAAAAATTAAAAATTAAAAATTAAAAATTAAAAATTAAAAATTAAAAATTAAAAATTAAAAATTAAAAATTAAAAATTAAAAATTAAAAATTAAAAATTAAACATTAAAAATTAAAAATTAAAAAATACTTTTTTCAAAGCAACAAGTTGTTAATAATTACCAGAAAAATTCACAGCAAGTCTAACTTAGTTGGCCATAACTAGTTTGCTATAAACTTACAGAGTTGAATCAGGTGTTTTTTGAAAGCTTTTCGAGCAGTTCTTTTCAATTAAGAAAAAACTAAAATTACCGCTAAAATATTTATATTTTTACACTCGTACATTATCGAAATTCGTCTTCAGCGGACTACCAAACAAAAAAATCAAAAACAAGAAACCAAAAATGCCTCCATTAACAGCATTAAATAGAGATTGAATTTTAAATTTGATGGGGCAAAAGAAAAGATATAACAGTCATAATAAATAAAAAAAAAAACAAATCCACTAACAAAAGGCGCAAAAATGAACTATAAAAATAATCATAAAAAAAACTTTAAAATAATTTTTTCTCATTAGTAGCTGGAGGCGATCATTCAATTCAGATGCTTAACATGGATCACTACAGCGATTCGTTTCAATTTATGTGGGGAAGAGCAAAAAAAAAACAAGAACAAAGAAAAAATAAGAAAAAAAAAAAAAAGAAAAGAAAGAAAAATAAAATGAAAACCAAGAAGTTGAACAAAGCAATTCAAAGAGCGCCAGTTGAGTTGAGGCCAATTTAAGCCCATTAAGCGAAGGAAGTTGGAACCGTTGTTGTTGATGTTGGTTGAGGATACCCAACACTTTGCGCCAAAGCCAACAACAAGCTGTGTGTGTTTGTCTGCTATGGATGTTTTTGTTTTTACTCGATCACTATTTAGCTGAGTTGAAATGCTTTTCGTTTTGTTTTGTTATGTTTTGTTTTTTCGCTTCAGTTCACTGAAATGTGAAAAAGTTTGTAAATTGATGACGATAGCTCATAAGATTCTGCAGCAACAACAGCAGCAATAAAAACAACAGCAACAACAATCTACAGCAGCAGCACTAACAGCAACATGCTGATCGCGCTGATCTGGTCTGGCTGATCTTGTCTCGTTCGGCTGCTAGCAAGAGTTGGCCAAAAGCAAAAGCAACAAATGTGGCTATTAGTAATTTATTGATTTGTCTAAATTATATCGTGGTTTTGGCCAAAGCCAGCAGCCAGTTATGTATCTCAGCTTTGTATAGTCAGCAATGATCAATACGATCGATGTTTCGAGCGACTGACTAGTTCGCCCAGCTCGAAAGCTTTTTTTTTCACTTTGTTGCAGAACGAAACGTGCAAATTGTGCACAGAAAAAACAAAATGTTTTCACAGTGAAAAAAAAAAATAAAAAAGAAAACAAAAAGGGGAACAAAAATTGAAATCAATCCAATCCTTTGGCTTCGTTGTGGTTCAACGAGGCGCATTGATTGAGTGGCGCTGTTTGTGATTTGTTTTTTTTTTTGTTCTCTACGCCAGTGGATTTGTTGTGTTTCTTTATCACTCCCCTCTCCCCCTTTTTTCTTGAGTGTGTATCATTAAGGGTCATGTTAAAAGTGATCTTGTTGTTGCGCTTTTTTTCTTATTGTTGCTATCGCTTTAGCTGCTGTCGATTCGATTACATGCTGCTGATCTTCGACAGCAACAAGAAGTGAATTTTTATTAATGTGTTTTAAATCACTTAATGGAGCACACAAGCCTTCAGTCAGTTCTCGACTAGGTCTTTGTTGTTATCTGTTTTTTTTTTTGTGTTTTTTTTCTTAAGCTTTATTACTACACCTTGTACAATGTTCTTAAGCGTTTGACGTTTGACGGCAGACGTTTGTGGAATGCTTGTTTTAAAAATTTGGTCTTATTCGAAATACATATTTTAAATATGCTGAGGCGTATTTATTTTTTTTTTTGTTTTTCTTATCTTGTATCTGTTAATTGTAGATTAGATCAAGAAACTTTTTAAAGGAATTTTTTTTTGAAAGCTCATGCTTTTTAAAATATTTCCATGGTAAAAAAATCAAACATGTATTCCAACCTAAGGCACTCAATGACTTGTGTTTAATCAATCAAAGCTTTTTGTTTTGAAGTTCAATAAAATGCTAGGTGTTCATCAAATCGAAAAAGATATTCAGTAAAAATACATCTTGGAATCACAAAAGATCAGAGTGATAAAGTTGATCGCAGAGTGATCATGTAAAATGTAAATGATTTTCAAAAAAAGGAAGAAAGAAAGGTGTCAAAGGTTAAAATCCTTTAATAAAAATCGATCAAGGTCGATCCGAGATTTATACATAAAAACAGAAACTTAAAATTGAATCTTTTTTAATACTTCCTTCAACTGAAATAGTTATATCAATTATATCATCTCAAAAAAATATCAACTTAAAAGTTTCTATGGCATAGACTGCACTTAAGGCAATCAAAGAAAATAGTTTGACTAAAAGTCCTTGCTTGGCAGGTAAAATCTACATTTGACCAAATATTATCCTGATTTACTGAAAGGAGATTCTTCAGTAGCGATTTCTGGCATTGTTAAAAATCTTGCAACGTCACACTCTTTTAAACTGACATGCTGGTGATATTCAAACTCATTACTATTTGTAAACAATACAAAAAAAAGAAACAGTTTCGATAGTATCGTAAGTGTAGACGTAGAATTCCGTTTAAGTTGTAACCTCTTCTACTTTGTCTCTTTGGTCCGATTGTTTTGTTCATTTTGCATGTATTTTTATTGATCTTCCAAAAATTAAAAAATAAATGAATAACACTCAATTATGGACTATTTATCGATGCCAAAACAAAGAAAAAGTTAAATAGTAAGTATGATTAAATGAGCAACCAAAAAGAAACAAGCAAAATTTCAAATTTTTTCGATCAATTTGTTAAGTTTGACAGGTTGAGTTCATTGACTTAATTGAAAAGAAGGCGAAGCAAATGCACTTTCCATTGGTGCCACTTTCGTCTCTGCCCGATATATAAATTGCGAACTACAATCAGTTTAACTACTAATTTAAAATTAAAATTAAGACTCCGATTTTTAAAAAATCGTATGGTTACTATATTTCACGCTGAGCACATGTCCTTTCCTCTCGTCTCTGTCTGATATTTAGTTTGCGAGCTACACTTTTGTCTCTATTCGATGTATAGTTTGCGAACTACACTTGCTAGTGCTAGTGGGATGTGGAATCCAAATAAATTTGCATTAAAAACAAAAATTAAAATTTTACGCCATCTATTGGGTAAAAGCATAAAATGACATATGATCCAACTCGTTTTTTTCATAAGAGTTAAATCTAACCGGATCACAGACCCATTTCGTTAAATTTGACAGTTTGAATTCATTGAATGAGTTGAAAAGAGGTTCATGATCTTTGGTTTCAAAATAGTATACTAGAACAGTAGTGCATACATAAACCCAATGTGAACTAAAGCTTACAATGCTGCCAAAGCGATCCAATCAGTTCGTGCAAAACCAAAGCAAACAAGCATAAACAACGAAAGAAAAACAAAGAAAGCAGCAGCAGCAAAGAAAGAAGCACATTATAAGCAGCTGATGATTGATTTTCTTATATAAAACATGCATTTTTCTTTTTAAATTTTACTATTTTGTGACTTTAATATAATAGAGACAAAATCAAAAATTAGATATTCATTCAGCGCAGGATATATCTGATATTTTAGTATATATATTATCTTTGAACGAAGAGTATTAAAGGCTGTAGGTATACCCTAAAGTATTCGCCAAAAACGTTGCCTAATGGCCTTGAAAAAATCTGTTAAAACGACCCCATACAAACCGCGCTGTAAGACGTAATTCTACGTCAAAAATACTTTCAAGGCCCCAGAACTAAACCAACTGAGAGATTCTCGGCATAAATAAAAGCAAAGAAAATCGAGTGACATATATTTTAAGCAAAAAAAAAAGGATAATAAGAAAGAGTTGAGATAATTGAATGAAATTCCGGGCACATAGTCTCACGGACCCAAAGATCTGCACTATTGATTATTTTTGGAATCTGCCAACGGACACGCCTACCTCTCATACAACGCAAAAATTGAAAACTGCATAAATGAGCTCACAAATAGCCTACAAGAATAAAATAAGATATGTATGTATTTTCTATCAAAAAAAAAATGTCTTCGAAAAATGGGTGTCATCCGCCCACGGACCCCATAAAACCAAAAATTAAAAACTCAATAAATAAGACGTTTTCGAAAAAAGGATGTCATACGCCAACGGACACGCCCACCTCCGGTACACCCAAAAATTAAAAACTCAAAAAATAAACTCATGTTTAACCTAGAAAGAACATTTGGAGTGTATGTATTTTATACAAAAACTAAGATGCATTAAGAAATTGGGCGTAATCCATCCACGAACACGCCCACTTCTCATACAACCCACAATAGCTAAAATATTATAAAGGCATTAACATGTGAGCTACAGGTATAAAATTTGAAATTTTTATAAGTGTTTGTACATTTTTCATCAAAATTGAAATGCATATAAAATATGCGCTTCATCCGCTCACGGACACGCCCATTTTCAATACTATTATTGTATTTTGAAAAATTAGGTTAAGGGTATTTCATAGTCGGGCTAGACCGACTTTAGACTTCCTTTACTTGTTTTTATGTACCTAAATTCAAGTGAAATTTAATAAAACTGCAAACTGGAACAAAATTTAGCAACTGTCAGATAAATAGTCATAAGCTACGCAAAATTCTTCAATTTTGCTTATGACAAAATTAAGGTTAAAGGGATATTCTATTTAAAATTAATAAAAACAATAATTATTAATATTTATTTATTACAATCGTAAATCATTTTTAAGAGTAAATCAAACTCTTGAGCAACCAAACGGCAGATATTCTATTTTTATATACAATGCCGTATTGGACAGCTCCTCTATAAAACAGCTTACTTGAGAAAAAAAACAACAATTTTGTCATTGTCATTGTCATTGTCATTGTCATTGTCATTGTCATTGTCATTGTCATTGTCATTGCCATTGTCATTGTCATTGTCATTGTCATTGTCATTGTCATTGTCATTGTCATTGTCATTGTCATTGTCATTGTCATTGTCATTGTCATTGTCATTGTCATTGTCATTGTCATTGTCATTGTCATTGTCATTGTCATTGTCATTGTCATTGTCATTGTCATTGTCATTGTCATTGTCATTGTCATTGTCATTGTCATTGTCATTGTCATTGTCATTGTCATTGTCATTGTCATTGTCATTGTCATTGTCATTGTCATTGTCATTGTCATTGTCATTGTCATTGTCATTGTCATTGTCATTGTCATTGTCATTGTCATTGTCATTGTCATTGTCATTGTCATTGTCATTGTCATTGTCATTGTCATTGTCATTGTCATTGTCATTGTCATTGTCATTGTCATTGTCATTGTCATTGTCATTGTCATTGTCATTGTCATTGTCATTGTCATTGTCATTGTCATTGTCATTGTCATTGTCATTGTCATTGTCATTGTCATTGTCATTGTCATTGTCATTGTCATTGTCATTGTCATTGTCATTGTCATTGTCATTGTCATTGTCATTGTCATTGTCATTGTCATTGTCATTGTCATTGTCATTGTCATTGTCATTGTCATTGTCAATGTCATTGTCATTTTCACTGTCATTGTCATTGTCATTGTCATTGTCATTCTCATTGTCATTGTCATTGTCATTGTCATTTTCACTGTCATTGTCACTGTCATTGTCATTGTCATTGTCATTGTCATTGTCATTGTCATTGTCATTGTCATTGTCATTGTCATTGTCATTGTCATTGTCATTGTCATTGTCATTGTCATTGTCATTGTCATTGTCATTGTCATTGTCATTGTCATTGTCATTGTCATTGTCATTGTCATTGTCATTGTCATTGTCATTGTCATTGTCATTGTCATTGTCATTGTCATTGTCAGTGTCAGTGTCACTGTCATTGTCATTGTCATCTGGTAAAAATAGCGCATTTTTACTATTTAACTATAAAAATTTTAAAAATTTAACTACTCACAAACTAACAAAATTGATAATTTTCCAAAAAGCGAATTACCTTGTAGATATTCTTGCCCATAAAAATTGAACTTCTGCTAATGATGCTTAAAAATAGTTAAAAAAAAAAACAAAATTAGTTTTAACCTATTTATAAAAATAACTCAAAAAATCAATCAATTTTATATGAATCTGAAATACAGCAGTTCAAACAGTAATGAATATAAATAACAGCTATTCTGTGTGATAACTATCAATTATAATTGAATAATTAATAATAATTATGAAAATAACCTGTGATTTATCAAAATAAATATCAGACAAAAACAAAACCGAAAAAAAAACACCCGAAGAGAAAACCATGCTTTAACAAAATAATAAAAGAAAAAACAACAAAAACAATTTTATATAATGTTATATGTATGTCGAAAATAGTTAAAGCGTCTATAATATAGACACACACACAAAGTCACACTAAATTACCTTATAATAATTTATTGAGTCAACTTTTCAATCGTCGACTATCAAGAATTAATATTTTTATCGGTTATTCGATAAAAATAAAAGACTACAAAAATTTAGTAGGCGTTACGCTGTCAATTAAGCTTGACAGAGCGTGGAGCCAGACGGGGGCATAAACAAATAAGAAGTAAAAAAAAATGAGAAAAAAATAAACAAACAAAACAAGCACAAAACCACGCATTTAGACGATAAAATAAAGACAACAAAATAAGCCAAACATAAATGCAAACATACCTATACACTCAAACACACACACACACACACACACACACAAACATGCATATATGGCTTTATAACAAAGCAAAACCAGTTAACAGCATTGTAATGCTTTATAAAGACCCGTTAAATAACGAGATAGTCGAATGGATAGTCTTGTAAAAATAGTGCGCGGTGCCAGAAGAATAAGTAGCGAACAAAAATACGAAAAAAAAAACACATAAAAACAACAACAAATGCTAAATTAATGTTAAGTTAACAAAGCTGTCAAACATGACAAATTGACAAACAGTTTATTACAATAGCAGCGACTGATTGTAAGTGAGAAACGAAACGATTGGATGTGGGGTAAAAAGTCAGCGACTTAAAAGCGGCTCTTTTTCACAGGCAACACACACATAATTAGCATAATTTTCAGGTTGCTCATTTATTTGTTTAGTTTTTGTATTGCTTATGTTTATTTTTTTTTTTATTTATTTATTTTTCTTAAGTTTTTTTTTGTTATTTGATCTTATTTTATTTTGCTGTTACACTTTCTTGTTTACCAGAGATGAACAGTGATTTTTTTTGGTTTTTTTTTTTTTTTAGTTGAGGCTTAATTTTATTGTTGTCTATTTTTATTTTTATATTTTTTTTAACTAATTTACTACGTTGTTGAAATATTGTAAGAAATATTCAAAACGGAATGCTACAAACATTGACTAAATAACAGCTTTATTTCATGCAGCTCATATTTTTTTTCTACTTTTTCTGTATTTTCGGTTATTTTCACTAATTGGCAGTTTACTAAAAAACTCATGAGCTACTACTATTTTGTGTTTTATGTCAATTTTTGTCATAGTTGCTTTTTGCTTAATTGTGCTGACAAAAAAATTTATAGTTTTCTATGACCTAAACAAGAGAAATCATCATTTATGTCGTTACCCGTTTGGGAACAGAAATTAAAGAAACACTCAAAGACGAATTACGTTTAATATGTTAACTTAGATTTATAAGATTTTTTTTTTATATTTTCATATCGTTATTGCCATAAGAGTTTGCTATAATACATATTATATCCTTTTTAATACCATTTAAATGACAACTTTGACAGCTCAGCTTAGAAATTCGTCAATATGAGATACATTTTTCAAAAATTCTTTCCATAGGAGGTTGATGTATGTAGACTGACTACCGAATGAAAGAGATCACTAACACTATGCGTCAGAAAAAATCAAAAAAAAATTTCCGTACACGGCATCCCACTATTTTTCTCATATAGGTTTGGGTCTCTGAACACGAAAATCGCAAAAAAAAATTTTGTATAGTCCGTTTCAAAAGAGAAGCTCATTTTTTTAGTTTCATTTTTCGATGCGCAGTGAGAAATTTTTTCTAAAACAAGAAATTTGTTTTGAGCGTAAAATATTGCTCTTTTTGTACTGTTTGCTGATCTTTATGGTTTTTGGTGTGTGTGTGTTTTTATTGTTTTTTGACACAGTACTTCAAAAACCACCGCTAAATTTTATTGTGTTATTACGAAATCTGTTTTGCGTCGCAAGATATCACAGCCGAAGCCTTAAATCCTTTTTTGAACAATATATTTAAAAATATATTATTTTTTTAAAAAAAAATTGTGAAGTGAAATTTCGGCTGACAAATTATTTTCTGACGCAATTTTTGTTTGCAATTTTGATTAGTTGATTTTGAAATATAAGATTCAGTACTTTCGCAGCGCAGGTGCGATGAACAATAAAATTCAGGAACATACAATAATTTCTTTTCATAAATTTTGCTGCTCAGAGAATATTAAATAATATTTTTAATGTCAACCAATCAGAATGAAGAACACTCTCAAAATTATTTTCTTATTCTCAAACATGAGCGAAAATGTTCTTCTCTTTTGAAACAGGCTATATGGTTGTGTTTTTTTTAAAAAAAAATTTTCTAAGTTTTACTTTCTTTCCTTTTCAAGTATAGTCGCATATATTTAAATATATCTTGAATAATATTTATTCTTTTTTATAATCAAATTTAGCCCAATAAAAACATCTACATGTTTGAACAACAATTTTTACATTTGGATGAGCAATTTTGCGCTATTAAAGGTCAAAAGTGTCTTTAAAAATTCATAAAAAACATAAAACTTTAAAAAGTGTTTTATTTAACTCTATCTTGAAAATATATACAATAAATACAAAGAAATTCGTGCAAAAATAAGGTCAGAAGATGCATTTGACTACGATTCGACATTGTACTGGTTTTTAAATATTTGATTTAATTTTACTTTGAGTGAATTTTTACGTTTGACCAAAAATGTAAAAATTTTTGACCAATATAGCCCTATATTCATCCAGAAAATCAGTGTATAGTACATACTATGTACCAAGTGGGAACTACAACCAAGTGTTACACACTGGCTCTATACAGCTTCTATGAGGCTGATATTGCTATATGGTGCTATAGTCTGGTGGCCTGCACTGCGCAAACACACTTCAATATACTTCCCAAAGTTCAAAGATCAGCTGCGCTTTAGTATTCAGATCACAATAACTAAATATATTTAAAATCTAGTCCCATTAAATTTAAATATTTTATCATGAAGCGTTTCATATTTATAGCCCAGGCTTCATTTCTTTGTATTTTAAAGCTTTTCAAAATAAAAGAACAGCATTTGCAAGTTAATATAGTTCTATTTGGCCTTCAAAACCTCCTTTAGGCATGGAAGAAATTAAGTTCTGTAAAATATTGGCGTCTCCCAGGCATTAATGATGGCATTTTGTAACTTGTTGTATGTATTAGTGACGAACCAGTATTCCCCGTAGGTTTTCTATTGGGTTTAGGTCTGGGAGCACGTTGGCTGCTTCAAAGTTTTAATTTGTGTACGATCGAAGTCATCTATTCATCCTAGATGACGTAAACTGGATTTCCAGTGTCCCATGCAGTGAAAACGCTCCCCAGACCATTACTGATCCACCATCAAAGTTCTGCTTTGAGAAGTAGCGAGGTTCTTTTCGCTAACCTCGCCAATAAAAGTGTGAGGCGTCTGGTCCATTAAGGTTCCATTTTTTATTCATCCGAAACGCTTTAACCTGCAAGCAGAAGCGTACATTTTATGCAAGTAACACCTCTGAAATTCATTTCACTTATAGAGAACCAATCAGTATTCATATTTTGTTCACCAAATTCCAGTCTTGCGGTCTTATGCCGTTTAAGAATTGCTTGGAATTGCTTTAATTTTAGCTCGACAAATGTCAGGGCATCGTACAACACACGCCAAACTGTTGTTTTTGTCACTTTGGTGATGCAACTTCTTACCATATGAGAACATCTGGCTCTGGAGTTACTTTCCTCGCGTATGATTGCACTCTCCTCCCTCTGGCATATCTTTCTCTTACGTCCGGATCGCTTTTTATCATATTCTTCCGTATTTTTAAGAAAATTTGCGAATACGCTTCGGCTGCGCTCAAGATATCGTGAAATTTCGCTCACCTTTCTACTTCTGCGAAGTTCTACCACGCGGCATACCTAGGTCAGATATAACACTATAAGTTGTTATTTTTGAAAAATGTCACTAATACAAACCTCTTTTATTATTAGAAATAATCTTTAACACATCTTCTCCTCATATGCCCAGCGCTGGCTTAAAACTCGCCACCTTTTCTTAAGTAAATGAATTTATGGTGGCCTAGACGGTCTCTGAGAATCTTTCGTGTACAGAATATTAAACTTTAATTGGGCTATGTGTGTCTCATAAGAGACAGCCGCGTCAACCCAACCTAACATTTGTATGGAATTAAAAAAGGTGTACTTTTAGAAAAAACACCACGCTTACGCAGTTGCAAAAGTGCCGTAGGACTGTGTAATAATAGCTATTCGCGTCGTCGGCATATGCTACTACTTTTGTTCCACCAGCTTTAAGTTTGAAAAGAATGTTGTCAGCCACAGTTCGCCAAAGAAGGGGGATACGATTCCTCCTTCTTTACCACACTCAACCACATTTATACATTTATACGTCTGCTATTCAGCATTTTATAAATCCATGGGGTTATCATGTTGTTTACTCCTTTTTCCACTAAAGCATTTCTCATGGATTCCATATTCACATATTTAAATTTGCCTTTGATATATTGAAAACGTTGCTTAAGTGTATTCTTAATGATGAAGGATTCCTTCTATGACCAAAATCATATTGTGCATTGCTGTCACCACTGATATACCTTTAATGTAGGCGTGTTGTTCACTAAAGAGGTTAGTATAGTTCATAGATTCTCTTATGTTAAGATTTATTATTCTCTCTAGTGTTTTTATCAGGCACGATGAGATACTAATAGGCCTGTAATCTTTTGGTGTAGAGTGCATTGGTTTCCCTTCCTTGGGAATAAATCCCACACTCACTTCTTTCCAGACTTTCGGAATATAACCTGTCTTGAGGCAACCGATAAAGATTGCCTTCAGCCAGGGAACGATGCTGGGCAGCGCATCATGACCGGCAGGTTTCCATGAGGTCCCGCGGATTGGTAAGGTTTGAAAGATCCTATCGACCATTCTACAGATGACCTTGTTATAATGCTGGGAGTTTCTGTACAGGTTCTGGTAAGGTTTTGTTAAGATTCTGTAGCTATCCAGGCCTGATGATGCCGAGACCTACGGGTCTTTGTGCAGCGTCTTGCGAAGTCTGGCAGCTTCACTTGTGTCCTCAATGGACTCACAGAAATTTGTCCAACATATTCACTTTACTATGCTTACTTCTCTTGTTTAGACATTAAAATTGGATCTATAGTTTATTCAGTCCTGTAGCGGAATTCCCAAAAAGTTAACGGTCTATAAACGTTGTCGTTATCGGCCATTGAGCGTGCCACTTTAATAGAAAATGACAGTTTTCACAAGCTAACGACATCGACAATCGTTGTTTAACTTTTTAGGAATTCCACTGCTCTTGCTTAAATGGCTTTCCGGTGAAGAGAGGCCTTAGATATGTATTAGACACAATCAGCTCTTTGATGATTACTGTTTTACGTGGAATTTTAAAAGGGATTTTCAGTTTTTAAGATAAAGCTCAAGAACATGCAAATTTTTAATGCAAATTTTTTCAAATGTCAATATTTATGAGGGTTTTAAAAAAAAAAGAATAATGTCTTAATGAGCTATTTTCGATTGGCAGTCCCCTTTTCTAATTCCACGTGAACATTTTTTCATAATTGCGCTAAATAGTAGGATTGTCAGATTTTCAATGAACATTAATTAAAAAAAGTGTATAATGTTCTCTTTTAGAAAAAACACCACGCTTACGCTGTTGCAAAAGTGCTGTAGGACTGTGTAACAATAGCTAGTCGACTAGTTTAACTATTAAATAGCATTATTTGCAATGCGATTAAAAGAAAGTATGAGTTGACTTGGCAGAACGATTTCCATTCTCGTTTCTCGTTAACGTTCGCGACGACGCGACTCGACGCGACGCTGTCGTGACATTGTTAACGAACTATACGATATAAAACTGACAAAATACAAACAAGAACAACGATGCGACGACATAGTCGTCACGACAACGGGAATCGGAGTGATTAACTAACTGTCATGATGCTCTCATTCATGCCAAGCATTCAAACATTCAAATACTGATCGGAAATGAAGCAAAGTTTGAGGTCAGACTCCAAATCGTTTTGTAGAATAGCTCAGCTAGATATAAAAAACATAAAAAGTGACACTCTTTGTGTCAGTTAAACGAAAGATTTTATCAACTGATTAAATATTCAACGATAGATTTATTTCGATTTATGCGGATTTACTTAATTTACGTATGCCTGCCTGGCTTGACTTAATAAAGAAAACTTGTTTAACAAAATGTTAAAAGTTAATCAGCGACAGCGCGCAATAAAACTGCACATTATCAAATGATCGATCAGTTTGATTGTGAATTTTTAATTTAAAAAAAATAACAACTAATAAAGATAAAATGAACTTAAAAAAAATACTGAGATTATAGATACAAAAAAAAAAAAATAATGACAGCCACTTGAAATAATTTTAAAGCTAATAAAATATAAATTAAATGAACACCCAACACGAAAGCTAAATTTAATAAACTAACAGACTAAAGCAAAAAAAAAAACAATAAATGACAAAAAAAAAAACAAACCACAAAAAACAAAGCAAGCAAACCACACAAAGTCTGCCTATTAAGATGAATAAATAAATACACAAAATAAAAAAAAAAATATACAAAAAAAAATAAAAAAAAAATTTAAGAAATATTTAATAAATGAATTCCACACAGATTATTCAACATTTTCTGTATTCATAACAAGAACGAGAAATTATAGACGATTATGTATGCAGAGTTAATTTATGCGCATAAATTTCATGTCGACAACTCGAATTTGCACAAGAGACGGACAAACGAACGACTAACGTGCTGGAGAGCGATAAGAAAAAAAAAACCAAAAAAAAAAAAATTATAGCCATCAAGTGTTAGAGTGAAAGAAAGAGTAAACGAGTGAACGAACGAATTAATTAAGAGGGGTTGCTTGATAGTAGAAATACAGCACAAAAAAAAAATACAACAAAAAAACACAAAATAAAAAAAGAAGCAAATGCTACAAATTATACAAGACGAAGGTAACGATTTGAAAAATTAAACACAGTAGCTGCTGCTGCTTCTCATGTCTGTTTTTGTTGTCGTTATTTTGTTGTTGTTGTTGTTGTTGTTGTTGTTGTTGTTGTTGTTGTTGTTGTTGTTGTCAATAAACTGTTTATTAAACAGCGCCACCTCACTCACTAACAGCTTGTGAAAGAAAAATAACAGAGGAGGTAAAAACAGCAACAACAACAACAACAAAAAAACACCTAACGACCGCAATTTCACGCTTGACGTGAAATCGAGTTCGGCGGCTCAAGTTGTTGTACTCGTAGTAAAATAAATGGCCACGTTATCTTTGAGCGCAAAGCAAACCGCATAACTCGAGAAATGCTTTAATTGAATGAAGATCGAACAATGCTAGAAAAAGAACAAAAAAAAAACACAAAAACAAAAAAAAAAGAACCCAAAAAGATATATAAAAAAAAAAAAAATAGTACAAAAGCGTTTGTAATGTTATGAAAATAATGTGACAATAAAAAATAATTTGTAACGTTTAAGATGCGAAACGTTACTTTATAGGAATTAAGGAAATTCGCTTCTAAATAACGGTACGATAGAATAAAAAATAATAATAATACCAAATTAAAAACATAACTAAAGGGTTTTCGAATAAGAGGTGTTATTTTGAATAGCCCGCTATCACTTTTGAAGCTGTTATTTTTTGACATTTGACAAGTAGAAACTAGTCCATTCCTAATAAAAATGGAACGATACACGCTTCAACAACGCATTGAAATTATAAAAATTCACTTTAAAATTGGTGAAAATTTTGCAGTCACAGTTCGCAAAACTAAAGCATTTTTTTGTCGTCGTGAAGCACCTTGTCGGACCGCAATACAGAAATTGGTGAAAAAATTCGAGCTGTTGGAACAAGTTAGTGATGTAAAGAATAAAACCCGTGCACGTTGCTTAATAATAACTGAGAATATTGCTGCCGTAGCCCAAAGGGTTGAAGAAAACCCAGGTTTGTCCATTCCTTGTCGTTCTTTGGAATTGGGCATTCCACAAACGTCATTATACCGTATTTGTCATAAAGACTTGGGTCTTATGGCTAATAAAGTTCAGTTAACACAAGAACTCAAGCCGGCCGATCATCAACAACGTCGTGTCGTTGCTGATTGGGTCCTTGAAATGCATGAAAATGATCCGGAATTCCATTGAAAAATCATATTGACTGATGAGGCCCATTTCCAACTCGGTGGCTATGTCAACAAGCAAAATTGAAAATGAGAAGCCTCTCCATCCTCAACGTGTGACTGTTTGGTGCGGTTTAAGGTCCGACGGGGTCATTGGACCTTACTTTTTCGAAAATGAGGTTGGATCAACAGTTACGGTGAATGGATTGCGCTATCTATAGATGATTAATGATTTTTTTATGGCCGGAGCTGGATGGTATTGATCTGGACAACGTTTACTTTCAACAAGACGGCGCTACGTGCCACACAAGCAACGAAACCATTCGGGAGATCTTTTACGGGAAAAGTTACCGGACCGTGTTAGCTCTCGAATAGATGATCACAATTAGCCACCGAGATCTTGTGGCTTAACACCTTGCAACTTCTTCCTTTGGGGCCACGTGAAAGATAAGGTCTACCTACACCAACAGCCCATCGTCGATTCAAGACCTCAAAGATGGAATTCTTGAGTCTATCGAGAACATAGGGCAGCCACTTTACGATTTTGTTATGGAAAATTTCATGAAAAGGATATGGTGCTGTAAGCGTGGTCGTGGTGACCATTTAGCTGATGTTTTTTTCCATTATTGACGGCGTACCTTCCTCTTTATTATGAAATAAACATCCGATCATTTATCTCAAAAAATGGCATTTTTCTTTGAATATCAAAATAACACCTCTTATTGGAAAACCCTTTGAGCCAAGAAATCTCATCAGATCCGGGTTCAAGTCACCAGCGGACACAGAAAGTTTTTTTCAACAGAAATTAATTTAATCTGAGCGGTCAACACCTCTCTGCAAACAATGGCAAATCTCAGAGAGTATGGGCTGAAATGGACATTTCGATAAATAGTTTCTATTTCCGTCTGACTAGAAAACACTTATAGGCAATTGTCACGTGATAGCAATGTGAAAATTATTACATTGCTATTAGATGGTGTTTCATACCATACCCGTTCTTATAAATAAGGGTGCTCACATTCAACTATGGATAGTGCGACCAATGAAAAATAGAAATGCTGATGCGCAATTTAAAGTATAAGCTTAAAGGATCACTTGAAAACTGCAGTGTTTATTGAGACAGAGGCTTTGAGAGATTGGCTTATGTGACAGACGTTCTATAAAAAGCCGTTTCTATCCAATTATAAATTGTGAAATGAGCCAGTTTGTTGAAGGCGCAAAAGTATGTGAAATTGAGTGATTTGCGGCAATCTATCTGGTAAGACAAAAAAAAAAAACTTAATTTTTTGTGTGCAGACTACCTCCCATACTTGAGCTCTCCTGGTAGCAGCTTGCAACAAGGTCTGACCAAGCACTTGAAAACTGGTACCACTGGAAGTCAGGCCTCTGGCTTTTACCAGGCTTACTTTATGGGCTGGCCTTTGGAAAGCTTCATGGTGGCGTTGTGTTTAATATCCATATCGTGGACAGAGCTTCCTTTCGTGAGTTGCATTCTCAACTCGAACGCCATACTCCGCTGATCGAAAGAGGTGTTAGATAGGCCTCCACCCTAACCAAGGGTTGCTACATGTCATCACAACATCCCAGCACATTTTTTAATACAAACTTGGCATACATTCTTAGATATACTGCTTTCAGAAGACATTCTAAAAATCCAATTGTGCTTCTCCTCAGCGTTATCGAAAAGTGCTTTCAGTAGGCGAAGATTCTCATAAACTTTTAAAAGGCAGCTATTTGAATAGCTTCCAGGAATGCTTTCATGGCATGCCTTGTGGAAGGCAATGATTAAATATTTTCTTAGAATCATTTTCTCTTCTATCTCCTGAGTCATGGAATGTCTTCTTAAAGTTCTCTTAGAAAATTCCTACTAGAATCCTTTCCAAATCCATTGAAAAATTCCTGAAGCACTTCTAGAGAAGACTAAGGAAAGCATTCCTCCCAATCACTTGCATATGTTACAAGAATGCCTTCTGGGTATGAAAGTAGAAGGGATGGAACTTATGACTTTCCCTTCCACTATGCCTTCTTTCGGAAGTACTTTTCTTGCTGGGATATAGTTAATTTGGTACTTTTGAATCTTCAAAGGGGCATTAGCCTGTGCAATGTTTCTGTGCCATGCTAAGAAGCACCGTAGAATTAAGCCTACACGATAAGTGACTACGTGAAACACTTTGAATTTATCTTCTATGCTCTCTTTGTCTTGGGAGTAAGTGAGATAATGTATGGCATGAAGTAAGTCAAGGCGAAAAATTCTCCCATTTTAGTTGATATGACTAGATATGTGTAAAAGCATCAGGTAGGTCATTCTTAAATACATGGAAGTGCTTAAGCAAAGGCAGCTTACCTCATATATGGAAAAGGACGAGAATGATTGTGCTATTAAAGTCACCTGATGGACTGAGTAGCAATCCTTTTGACTCTTTTTCCGCCACAAGCAGTGATTTTGCCCAAGCAAGCAGACGCAGATTTTCATCAAATATTCATGGTAAGCTTAGATGAGGTGGTGATCCACGATTGCCTCGATTAATCGACTTACGATTGCCTCGTGCTAAAAACGTATCTTTATAAGGCAGACAAAATGTGGAGCATATATCATTTCTTTCAACTTTGGTTCAAAAATGTAATACCATGGCTTCATGGTTAGGCGATGAACTCTCATGCGATAGTTATGGAAGTCTAGGTGCGATACTTGTATTAGACGGTTTTGAAGAGTAATAATTTTAGTTTAATACCTTATCAAACCATAATAAAGGTAAAATTTAGGTTCTCTCAGTTTGATTAAGCCACAAAAATAGATTAAATTGACATAAAAATCATGTGGTTACTTTAACCTGACGATTCATGTTGGTAAATTTTTACCTGAGATTCAGTTAAAATTTGGTTAAATTGACGAGATTTTTTTCCTTTGGGTGTGCACCAAAGATTTTACGATCGATTTTACTCTCGAACGCTCTCTCTTGTTCTCCATATAGTAGGACGGGCATGATTATTGACTTACAGAGAAGGCTATGCTTCTCAATTTCCTACTGAGCCCAAAGTAGCACCTGTTGACAAGCGATATTCTTCATCTGATATCAATGCTGATATCGTTGAGGGTGCCTTTGTTGGTTTCCAGATAAACGAAATCCTAAACAACCTCAAAAGACATGTTTATAACAGTGACGTGGTTTCTAAAACGCTGAAACTGTTTGTTTTTTGAAACAAACAAGAAGTATTTAGTCTTCTCGGCGTTCACTGCAAAACCTACTCGACTAGCCTCTATCTGAAACCTGGAGAATGCTGAACTGACTTCACGGGTATTATGGGTAATGATATCGATATTATCAGCATATGCCAGTATCTTAACATAACACTCTTATAAAATATTGTGCCCCTTCTTCATAGATTAGCAGCTCGGATGATATACTCCATCATTAAATTGAAAAAGTTACACGACAAGGAATCATCTGGTCTGAAACCTAGTCTGATATCGAATTAGGGGGAGAGGTCCTCCCCTAGTCATCCTGCTGAGACGAATTAGCTTTGGAGGAAATACCAAATTAAGACATGGTAGTATAAAGGTGACTCCTTATTGGACTTATTGAACTTGAAGGCGGCTTTGTAATCGACAAAAAGTTGGTGTAGATTTTTCAGGTCTGAAGCCACACTTATAAGATACAATCAGTTGGTGACGATGGGTTTCAGACTTTCACATAATACGCTTGACAGGACCTTATATGCGATATTAAGAAGGCTTATCCGGTGGTAGTTGGCGCAAATGGTGGGATCGCCTTCTTGTGGATTGGGCAGAGCACACTGAGGTTCCAATTGTCTGGAATGCATTCTTGCGAACATATTCTGCCTAGAAGCTTGTAGATGCATTTAAACAGAGCTGGATCTAAGTTCTTAAACAGCTCAGCCGGTTGACATTCGGCTGCTGGGGCTTTGTTGCTTTCAAGCCGAGCAAAAGCTATTAATATGTTGTTATAGTAGGGCAGCGGAACGTTGTCATCCATAATTGGGGTTTCCGGGATATCATCTCTATTAGCAGAATTGTTGCCAGCGTCACAATATCAGTGTACACTGGATATCTGTCAGTAGATTCCCATTTTCGTCTTTGCAGGAAGAGGTTTCGGTCTTAAAACCATCGGATATTCCTTTTAATTATTAAAAAATGTCGATACTCGTTCCTGTCGCCAGGCATTTAAATTTTCTTGCATCTCGTTGTTTCCTAAAATAGCGTCTCACTTCCCTCCTCTTCTTTCTGTACCACTACAACCGACTGCAGGGTGGCTTTGTAGGCGGCGTCCTTCTCCAGCAGTGACTTCAAAATACTCCTTGAGTATTTTTTTACTATTGAGTTAAAAATAAAGACATTTTTGGCTATATATCAAGTTTCTTATCTTTCACTAGTAAATTCCAATTTCGTCAACAAAAATTCTAAAAGAAAAAATTGTATGAAACCAAAAACTTTCGCAAAACTGTCACTTTTCGCCAAACCTTCGCTTGTAACTAGTTCAGAGTATCGCCTTCTATACAGATTCCAAGAATGAGCTATAAATTGATATTCGTTAATTATTATAATTGCCGATCATCAATTAAATCAATTTATTTATAAACGTTGTTGAATGAAATATTTTAATTTATATTCTTCAACACGCGAACCGTCACGTTAAACGTTGAAATGTAATATTTTTTATATACATAATTCAACGACACTCCATAATTAAACTGTAGCATTTAAAAAGCGTAGAGAAACTGCATAAAAAGCACAGAAAACAAAAAAGAATAAATATAGCGAATAAACGTAGCTTGTAATTCAATAAAGTCAACGAGTGCAACACGGTTGAAGTGTAGAAAAATGAACAGCAGCAACAGAAGCAGTAGCGACAAACAGACGAACGTACCAGTGAGCTACGGTTGGCCAACTCAAACCAAGTCATGCTCAATGTTAATAAATCTATTACTTAAATATACTACATACATAATAGAAATCAAGAGCAGCGGAGTGGCGGAAAAGCAGCAAAAACAACAATATTTAACTCTGTACACAGTAGCGCCATCTAGGAATGTTTTAATAAATGCAAACGCACACACACAAACTAAGTATATCTTATACTGCTCCGCACCACTTGTGCGGCTTAAATGCCATCAACTCCAACTCCAACTCCAGCTACTTTTATTCCCCCTCTTCAATTTTCAGCCATTGCCGGCAGTTAAAAGCATTACACCAAAATACCTTGGGTGTTGAAGCACACCCACAAAAAATCATTAATTAATTGTTAAATAAATTTTTAAGTAGTGGAACAGTAGCAAACGGCATTATAAAATCGTTTTCAAGTGTGCATTAGAGTGGGTCGAAAAAAAAAGTTTGACCTCGAGAGGATTCCGAAAACAAAAAAATTTTTTTTTTGGATCACTGGAAAAACATCCAAAATGGTCTTTTTTGCATAACTTAAGCATTGCATGTCAGATCTTAAAAAGTTATAAGTCGTTGAAAAGGGCTTTACGAGCACTACAATGTCTTCTTAGGACATTTTTATTTTTGAGGTCATATTCAACTAGTAAGCCCCATTAGCCCCATTAAGTTACAAGACGGAAACTCGGTATTTAAGTATTCTATACCAAAACTGAGGTGTGTTAGAAAAATGGGCGTCATCCACCTACTAACACGCCCCCCTCCCATACAACCCCAAAATTGAAAACCCTATAAAGAGGCTAATATTAAAGGTACAAAACGGAAACTCGATATTCGTGTATTTCATGACAAAACTGAGGTGTGTTAGAAAAATGGTCGTCATACACAAACTAACACGCCCACCTCCCATACAACCCCAAAATTGAAAACGTTATAAAATGACTTATATTTAAGCTGTAGGAAAACAATTTGATATGTATGTATTTTAGACACATAAAAATAATAAAATCTCTCAAAATCTCATAAAAAAGCTCTCCAATTTAAGATTCTTTTACCTTTAAGAATCGGCCGTGGGGGTATTTTAACTTCAGCCAAGTCGAAGATATACCTTACTAGTTTTTTTTGTTTTCGGAATCCTCTCGAGGTCAACTTTAAAATAGGGGGTGGTTTTTTAAAACTTTTTTTTCGACCCACTCTAGTGTGCATGTGCCCTTTTTTTATATAATTAATAGATAGAATAGTTTTTTGTGATGCCAACTTGTTATTAAATTCCACATCAAGCGGGACGTTTGCGACCATTACATACTAAGACGCCTCACGAAAAAAACTTGTTCGGCACAATTGCTCAAAATAATGCTTGCTTTATGTTATGATGATTCCCCAAATATTTTCACTCTAGAGATAGCCATCCGTGAACTAGAATGGTTTGAAATAACCTCTAAAAATCGAATGTTTTGTAAAAATATTGCCTGTTGTGGTAGTTTAAAATACAAAAACTATCAGAAATAATAGTAATAAAAAATTCCTTCCAATCGCTACCAAAAAATAAAATTCATGAATTTCTTGAATTTTTTTCTCTGAAATTCAAATTTTTTTCCAGCTCACGTATGGCTGTCGCTAGAGACGAAATATTTGGGGAATCACCATTACATCATAACATAAACCAAGTGCCAAATAACTTGTTTTCTCTCTATGATGGGTGAAGCACCTTATTTATTACACACTATTTTTTACTCGCCTTATTTAGGGAAATGTCCCTCTCATAGTATAATGCAAAGTCTGATCCACCTGTTGTACATATATTACAGTGGGTCTACTAGATAAGTAAACAGATGGTTTTCTAAAGGAGCACATGTCTTCTACTAGATGAGTACCCAGATGGTATCCTAAAGGAGCACATGTCGTTCTTTTTTATTGAAAATTAATTATTAACCTTTTTGTCCCATTTCATTTCTCTTTTTTATTTTCCTAACTTTTTGACATTCCAAATGCTTCATTATTTACTATTTTGTGCTTCAAATTTACAACCTTGTAGTAGATAATTTGTCAACTGTTTGCAATTTTTCAATAATTAATATTAATCTATTAATAATAATTTTTTTTTTTGTTGTCTTGAATACACTTTTTATTATTGAAATATGTATGTATATTTCCTCCTTTTCCTTTTCTTCCCTTAAACAAATGTCCTCAAACATATGTTTTGCCATCTACAGTGAAACCCGTTTAAGTGCCTCCCCTTTTAAGTACCTTACCCGCTTTATTACCCAACATTTTCGGACATTAAGCATTTTTAGCTATGGAAAACTCTGAGAAAACTATATTTTTTATATAATAGAAGAGTTTGCAAATAATGATGCTGTTTCACAATTTGAATCGTTCAAACGCACAATCATATTTTTCCATAGAACTTATGGTTCAACATGTCGACCAATATGTTGAATCATTCAAAACCTCCTATTCATAATAACCGAGCTGATTCGTTTAAGTACCCAGCTCAAGGTACTTAAGCTGGTTTTTTTTAAGTACCCAAATTTCGGTACTTCAGCGATATATTTTTAAGAAGCTCAATCCGCTTAAATACCTCAAATTATGTATCGATAGTGTAAGAGAAATGTTAAAAGAATTTGTCGTTTATTTAGCGCTTAAAAATTGCATTACGAACACAAAAACAAAACATAAATCTTCCTCGATATATCGCCGTCTATAATAGGGCTTACGGGACTCAACACTCTCTTTCAGCTAGGAAACGATGAGTTTGACGATGTCATGGAGTTGTCATACAGTTAGATTTGCCAAACACTTTTTATTGTTTTCTCTACAGCATTCTAGTTTACATCTTAATACTTTAAATTGACTTGCCTTGTCTTGTTCTTGTCTCGAAGATATGAGTAGGGGCTAGCTGCCGTAAATCTTTTCTTTTGTCAGCAACCGTTGTCAGAAGTCATTTCAAGAAACAACATCATTCGTTATCTTCCTTTGGACAGATAGCAAGTAACAAATAAAAAAAGATACTCCAAATAATCCAATCCTTCTGTACATACAAATATAACAGTGTTCTAATCCAAAATGGCACTTCATTCGAATAACAAAGTATGTTAGTTGTTGAATAGCTGTGTAAGCAGGAAATCACATATAATTATAAAATTCGTTTTGCTATTATAAGCCTATCTAGAGACATTGTTTCCAGATCACGCAGAACATTTACCAGACATGACAGTATTTAATATTTCCATCAGATTTCAGTGCTCGATTCCTTCATGTTTATTTCGGATCAGGTGCTCCTCAGAGCTGAGCTGTCGAAGAAACCGAATCGATTACTGACAAGAGAGGTTTTGGAAGTAATATGCACATCTGTCACGGGGAAGGAATAATATGCATTGCTTGTGAGCATCGAGAGAACTATCCTCGCAAAGTTCTTCATCTGAGCTTTCCATTTCAAAGTCTATGTTTTGCTGATTCATTACCATGTCAATTTTTTAAGCGAAACAGTTCTTTCCAATATTTTTCGAAGTATTTTGGAGGTTGAAACATCTATTTTTCCCATTTGTTGAGCCTAATTTGTTGAGCTTCTTTGCCTTAAATCTGAAAAATATTACTAAATTTTCACTTAAAAATAAAAAAAACCCACAAAATTTTTTGTTCTTTACCCACTAAATTTTAAATCCATTAAAGTATTTCTAATTTACGTCTATTCCGCGATCAGCGCCACTAATCGCATCAAGCACTTCGCCATTTAACTCGTTTTTGCAAACTTCTTCACTTATGACTTTTTTAATCACTTGTGGTGTTGGTTCAAACTGAATGCGTGTCCAGCTTACCCTTACCCAAAAAAGGAAGCTTACCCTAAAAACAGCTTCAGATGTTTTCAAAGTCATTATTTTTTTTACTTGTCTTTAACAATGTTTTCGGTAGAAAACTCTCTCAACTACAGAAACTTTTGAAGAAGAATAGCTGAGAAGAGATAAAGCCAGCATATCAATGTCCTTAAATCTAGGATCTCCTCCAGCATTCAGATCTTATTTAACTTTTGCCCAATAAGCATCACTCGTTTAACTCTAACTAAATGGTGAAGAAGATTTCCTGAAAGATTTCGGCCCCTTAAATTCCTATTAAACCGAAAAAAATTCACTAAATCTAAGAGAAAATTGCTTAATCTGGGTTCAGTACCGTATTTTTTTTTTGTTTTCTGATCAATAATGAAAAGTTCTTCATTGATTGCAACTTTTTCTTATAAACAATGCTCCACAAACACAATGCAAGAACTCTTTACACTAACGGCTGCAAAATGATATAATGACATTTTTAGATGGTTTTTAAAAGCTTCCATTTCGTTGCATGTGCTAGATAAGTCCTAGGGATGGATAGTCGAGTAGTCGAAAAGTCGACTAGTCGATTATTCCTTCAAATTTAGGTTTTTGAAGTCGCTTATTGTTTTCGATTAAAAATCATTAATCAGTTATTTGAATTGACTCTCCGCCCCTGAAAACACGCAGCCAACTTTGAAAAAAATTTAACTTGCTTTGAATCGCAGTCAAAACCAAATTTTAAAGAGGCTTTAGCCCATATGATACTTTCTTTTTTTTATTTTTAAGAACTTTAAAAACTAAACTGAGCAGCTCATCAGAAAAGTAGATATATTTTTCAATTGGCGTGAAAAGTAGTTTTAAACACTCCTGAAATGTCACTTTCAATAGCAGAAAAACTAACAAAATTTTACTTTTTTAGTCGCTAGCAGCTTAAAATTTGATAAAGTGAACTTTTTTCATATAATGTTTTGTGTTTCTTTAGATTCGCTTTCGAATTTTTCATGATGCTAACTGATAGCTTATGGCTCATTCCATACAGACGAGTGTGACGTTTTGACTACTTTATCGTGCTGAAGATGGTATTAACCGGTTAAAATTTTAGCAATTTACTATAGGGTATTTTAGAAGATGCCCCAAGGTTTCAAAATGCTAAAACATAATGCAGTTATTTATACTAGTTCAATAGTTACATTCGCTTAAACACCTGTGACGGGTGTGACGAGCACAAGTTTAAAAACTAAAAATTCTGAGTTTAACATTGAAATTCAGTCCATCTGCCACAATGAGACCATTTTTGACTTGCATATATTCAAATTTAATATATTTTCTGTTGAATACCAGTGAAAAATATTTTGAAAAAATGGCGATAACCATTCGTTTTTAAACTTTTAAATGGGACGGGTGTGACATAAGATTGTACCGGGTGTGACGAGTGCGAATGATGTGGGAATTATATATAAGAACTTAATGGGTATAATAACTTTCACATATTTTTGACACTTAAATCAAAAAAATATGTTTTTAATTAATGTATTAATTAAAAAAAAAAATATTTTTTTGCATGAATTTTTATCAAATTAATACCTATACAGATAATTTCAAGTTTTTAATATATTTAAAAAAAAAATATTTTTTTGCAAAAAATTTTTCGCATGCATTTTTGATCAAATTGTATAGGTATTATATGATTTCGCTTTACATGAATTTACAAAACTTATTTTAATCAAAGAATTTATTCATATACTTGCAAAAATTTCATTATTAGAAAAAAATTTTGAAAACCGTTCCGGGTGTGACCAACTTCTTGTAACGAAAATAAAGAATAAAAATAATTTATTGAATGAAAAAAGTTAACAAATTTATGTAAAACATCAACATCCTTACTTTAGGATAGTTTCATTCTTATCATAAGCCCATGTTGCTTCTTAGGAAAACTTTAGCCTTTTTTGGGACGGGAGTGACACAGAAAAAACACTCAGTTTAAATATTTTGTACTTTGAAAACGCAGTAACCAATCATTATTACAACCTTTTCTAATACAACATTAATATCTTTTTTAATATTACTAACCTTATTATTTAAAAGTTGTATCAAAAGATGACTGATTTTAAGGTTTAAATTAAATCAAAATATTTAAAAATTTTTTTTAACTCGAAGTTTGTTAAGTTAAATTGTCAAAATAATATAAAAAAGCATTTAATTTAAAAATATTCTTGCAGCAGAACTAACTTAAGATTCCACTTCAATTCGAAAACCAAAAATTACTTCAAATACATGCATTTCAGAATTCACGTTTCCGTTCCTCATTTCTGTGGAATGAGCCTTATGTTTTCCTTGTCTCTTCATCCGAACTTGTTTCAAGATACAAAAAAATCTCTATTATATGGGCTTTTGCAATTGTAATAATAAAGATGGGAAAAAAGTCGAAAAACCGGTTAAAACCGTTGTCATTCATTACTAACCTCAAGGTCTGTCATTTGGGTTTGAATGCAAATATCCTTGCTTTTCACCAAAACACGGGGTTTTCCTCTTAATTCAAAATTCAAACTACTGTTGAAATACTCTGTACATTAAAAGAGGAAAATCTAACGCGCGGTTTTTTTCACCGGTTCAGCTGGAGTCACGTGGGTATTCAACGCGCGAGTCCGTATCTATAAAACGTATGCTTTTAGGAATCCCATCGATAATGTTCTCAAACACGTACGTTGTAACTAGTGTCCAACCGAATATTCGGTTTCGGTTTCGGCCCTTTTAATCAGTTTCGGCTATTCGGCATCAATATGGGCGAAACCAAATATTCCGGTTCCGAATAATAACCGGTCTCATCAAAATTTTGAAAGTTTCAAAATTGAGTAGAACAAAAACGTGAAATTCACAGTCATTTGATTGACCGTGTTTCCGACTGTATGAATTGTTGTTTTTGTAATCTTTCAAGAAAAAATGTAAAAATAAAATGTTTTTTTAAAAAATGTTCATGTAGACATTCAGTTTCGGTTTCGGCCGAATATTACGGTCGGACACTAGTTGTTATGAAAAAATATTTTCTCAATGTTAACTAAATTTTTGCTATGAGTGAATGACAATGTCTGTTGGCTGCCGTTGGTTTAATGCCGCTGCTGCCCTGCCTCACACCAACTCTAAACGAACCCGACAAACCATGCAACAACAACAATCACAACAACAACAAACAAGAATACTCTCGCCCACTTTATCGTGGCGTGGAAATCAATTTTCATTTTAAAGTTGAAAATTTATACAATTCGAATTAACATTACATGGCCACGAATGGCGTCCGACTGGGACCCCAGAGGAGTGAGTGTGTAGCATGCAATGCTAGCTAGCCCATTGGATTGGGATGGATGGTTGGCAAGCGGGTAGCAGAGAGTCATGTGGCAATGATGGCAACTGGTATGCGTGGTTGCAGCATGCTGCTGTTGCTGCAGCGTTGCCAGACTATAGCATTTATGTACGTTTAAGTTTGCTGAACGTTTCATTAATTTTCGCTTTGGTGCGCTTGTCTTGACAGTGTGGTACTCCGCCCCGGATGAAAGGAAGTCACTTTGGTTGCGCTGTTGGAGTGGTGGGCCGCAGAGAAAAGGGGTAGGAGGTAGAGCACAAATAGCTGCGGTGAGTGTGTTTGTTGTTGCACTAAGTGTTCCTTCGAGTTTGTGTGTGTTTTTTTTTCTGTTTCTTTATATGGCGGTACAAGTATAAAAAACAAAATAACAAAAAATACTTGTAATAATAAAAAAAAGAATTGGTTAAAATAAAAAAAGGCAAAAAATTGACACGTAATTAAGATTAACTGGTGTAGAAAAACATGAATTTCAGGCGTACTTTTTAGACAAGCGCACAAACTTGTACAAATTCAACCACTCACACACACACTCATACATGTATATGCACGCTGTATAATATTTAACTGCAGCAACATAAGGTGTAATGATGGGATCAAATGTGATCTGCTAGAGTGGCGATGTTCATTCGCCTCAAGTAGTCTTGTACTTCGTACACAGTCCACATAATTTTATGGTTAATTGAGATTGAAGAGTGGTGCTCCAAGCAGTAATTTTATTCACTCGTTTTCTTTGTACTGTCTGTCTGTCTGCTTGTGTTGCTTGGGTTGGGTTTTGGTGTAAATTGACTGCATTGAAGCGGACAACAGTTAAGAAAATCGGTGTAAAGTTGTGAATTCTGGTTTTGATATGGTGCCAGCGATGAAAATATTTTATGATGATTTTTATTATTTTTTTTCATTCAAGCAATTGTACGCAATACTGCTGTGGAATTATTGTATAAAAAAGCTTGTTTCAATTGACGGGATATTTTTGTACAGCTTCTAACAAAACTTAAATAGCTTTTATCATTCAAGAAAGAATTATTTTTTAACAAAGCAATATTTGATTTTATATAAAATTATCATTGGACATTAGGCTGGGTCGTTTTGTATGGAGGCAAAAAATCTGATGTTGCCTGGGCGATTTTCGGTTCGGGCATGAAAAGTTATTAAACAAAACACAAAAAAAAAAGGGGACTGGGGGTATACTTCACCCCATCGCACCCTCAATTTTGTGAATTTTTTCTATAGGAATTTTTTTAAAACGTGCACAGCTTGGGCAAACCTAACGCCAGATATGAAATCCTCACACCCGATTCAACCAAAAAACGGTCTAACCAGAGACATATATACAAATTAATTTCATATTATAATTTTATTTTTTAAATTTCTAAAAAATTCAATATTTGTTCATGAACTTCTTTTGATTGTATGATTTTACAAACCTAATCGGGTATTCACACATTGAATTTAAAGATAAAATTTTTGTCAATCAAAGAAATAATAGAAAGAAAACTTCGCCGAAGACATCATCTATCTTATCACTATTATTGTTCTTCTAAAAAATTTACTCTGCTGCTAGGAATTTATTAATTAAAATTAACTGGGTTTCTAGGAATTTAAACTTTTTTATACCATTTTGAAAGTAATACGAGCTAATACTTTTTATATTTCGAAAACTGACAACACTTATGTCAATAGCTGAAATCTGGCATCACCATAATAAAGTTTGACATTTGTTAACATTATGTACTCACAACCAGTGGCGTAGCGAGGGTTGGTCGCAACCGGGGCGGAAACTAAATTGTGCACCCCTTTAGAAGATTTTTTTTATAAAATAAGTTGATGAATCTTACTACATATTTTCGAATCAACCTCTACAAAAATGACATATTTTAGAAAAGATTCAAAAAATAAACAAAACTATGCTATCCATGAATATTTGATAAAAAAAGTAAGAATCTAAAAGTTTCAGAAACTTGAAGAATTTTCTCTGAATTGTTCCAATATTTTTGTCTACCGGGCTTATAAGTTGTGAGAGAAAACTTTACTATCAGTAAACCACACAATATCAGTTTTAATATAAAAACTTAAGTTAGTTTAATATAGAAAACATTGAAAAATTTACGAAAAATTTTGCATAATTGAAAAAAAAAAATAGGACCTGGCAGCAAAACGTTGACAAATTTTCTCTAGTGACCCTGAATAAAAACAAACACAAAAACAAATTGGCCATTTCAGCCCTTGAAAGGACTTTGACCGAGCTTCTTATGATCAATTGTGTTTTGTGTGTTATTAAATGTTTGCACACAATTGACCGAGAACTGGACCTACATGTTTTATGCCGACTCCGAACGGCTAAAGTTCATGTTCTCAAGAAGCTTTACATGGCATTATTTACTCTCTGAGGTTTGCCATTGTCTGCAGAGAGGTGGTGACCGATCAGAAAAATTTTTTATTGCAAAAAACTTTTCGCCGCGGCTGGGGATCGAACCCGGGCTCCGAGCATACTAAGCCACACACTTAACCTGCATGCCACGGTCACCACACCCTGAATAACTATTAATAAAAATATTTTTTCGAAATCAACCCCCATTTTCTACATAAAATTTAAATGAAAAATTAATATAATATGTAATATATTTTTATCAATTTCTTTAAAGTACACTGAGGAAAAAATGTGTTAAAATTAAATGAAAGTGTGTTCATATCTAACGAATTTGTTTTTGAAATAGAGCTTGAAACAAATTCATTAAAAATAAACAGAGCTGTTTAAAAAGTTAAATTCAAACGAAAGTTTTTGTTTTTACAACAATGTTTTTGCTATGAAAACTAATTTTAACACAAAAATTTTTAAAGCATATTTATTTCGATGCCATTTTTTTAACTTTTCCGAGTTTTAGCACCAGATTCACAACCAGCTACCCCCGGGACCTTCCGAATACCAAATGTTAACTCCATTCGATGAAGTTTGCATCATATATATTTTAATATTTAATTAATTAGTTTTTATTTTTTCATATGTTCGATATTTGTCAAACCAATTCAAAAAATTCAAAAGTTGTCATTGAATTCAAATTTTTGTTTGTTTTTTCAAAGAAATAATAAGAGAAAAAATAAAAAAAAGGAAGGAGTTTATAGGTAGGTGAAAATTAAACACACTTGTTTTAAATTTTGTTTTGTAGAAACCTAAAGCCGTTAAATTTCTATTTTAATATTTTTTGTTTAATTTTTCTCAGTGTTTCTATATTAATCTCCGCTTGGACTTTTATAAACAAGATTGAGGTCTGTTACATTTGACTGCTTTATAAATATCACCATAAATATCACCACAAATATCTCAGTATCATGTATGACAGTCAATTTCAATGACTCATCAATTTGGTATGACAGTGATACCAAATTGATATCAGAAATTTGTTTAATTCTCATTATCTTCATAATTCCCAAAGCAAACTTGCCCAGGTTGGACAAGGTCAAGAGTCATGAATGTCTCAAAAAGAGCTGGCAATTCCAAGAAATCTGTTGATTCTTTACATTCGGTGATGAGAACAAAATTTAATTTTAATAATTAGAATAATTTTTAAGGAACTGTGCATCTTATCTTCTCTTGAAACTGTATTTTTGATAGTTTTTGTTGGTTGATTTGAACATAATAATAATTATTTTAGTAAAATAAAGGATTCAGAAAACCATCTTAAAGTTTTTAAAAATAAAAAAAAGGCAGAAGGCCATAAATTGCCATAGAACGCTTATGAACGCTTATGAACGTTTATGACATGAACATGTTTTTCTGAAAAGTTCTGGATAAATGTATTGCTTACAAAACAACTGACGCCTTCATTCATCATACTCTGAAAATCATGCAGGTTTTCGAAACTAAATGGTTTTAGAAATGTCTACTATGCTAGCAAGTTTGAACAAGTGCTTTTTTATAAAACTCAATGGAATATAAACAAAATATTTTTACATTTTTCCTTTTGTACTAACAGCATGAAAATTTTAGAATAATTTGTTTGAAAATTGCACTCCTAACCAATGAAAATTTTACACCCCATTTTGGCGTGCACCCGGGGCGGACCGTCGCCCCTTTGCTACGCTACTGCTCACAACGTTTTGATGTACAAGTGCTATTTGCTTTATTTACAGTGAATTAAGAAAATCAATTTGTTCTAAAAATGGACATTTCAAGAGTAGGTTTTCGTTGGATTACTTTTCATAACTTTCGACGTGGATTATCTCAGTTCTTTATATGACGATAAAGCACGATCAAAAACTAAAGAATGCAAAAGTGTATTGATCAAAATATTGAAGGGGAATATTTTGAAAAACAACAAAGCCATTTTCATTTAAAAATGTTTATTATTATTTGCTATTCCCGAAACATAAATATTACCCCTCGTAGTCCATATAAATCATATCGTCCCATTCATGCAAAAAACGCCAATGTGCATTAAGCCGGCTTAGTTCGATTTTGTTTGGAGAAAAACAAAAATCAGTCGGACACCAACTCAAAAGATAGAGGAACTCTTAAAAACTATTTCTGGACCATTGTTTTTTCTCGGAAAAATCCCCATAAAGCGGTTTTTGTTCTCCTAAACCACTTTTTTAGCCAAAAAATCAAGTTTTTTGCATAACTTTTTTTTTCTTCTTCAGAATGCATGCACAAAATAAGCAAAAAATTATAGATTTTTATGGTACATAAATATTGGCTAAAAAAATTTTGAAATTTTTTTGTCTTTACAAACTCTTTTGAGTCCCCAAAAATCTATAATTCGTCATTTTTTAAAAGATGTTTTTTTTTAAATACCTATGAAATATATACTTTTCAAGGTATTCACATGCATTTAAGCTTTTTGGAAAAGTATTGAGCTCTACCTTCCATTAGTATATCGTATTGTGTGGTTTAATCAAAACAGAGAACCATGGAAAATACGTACTTTATAGGCGTTTAAAAAAATATACGTTCGAAAATCATGAATTTTGAACTGAAGAGCACTCTGGTGCATAGTTTATTAAAAAACAGCTATCAGAATGCCAAAAAACTAACTAATACCAAGATTTGTCAATTAAATAATAATATAACTGAAAAAACCTATTTTATTATTTATAATTTCTGACGTTTTATATAATTGTGGTACTTAGTTTTGGTTAAAACACGCTTTAAGATATATCAGTGGATAGAAGAGCTCAATACTTTTCCAATAAGCTTTGCAAATACATGCGAATACCATGAAAAATACATATTTTCCAGTTGTTTGAATTATCTTTTCGAAAATTACGAAATATCGATTTTCGCCACCGAAATAATCAAAAAAATTTGCTCTAAAATTGTTATTTTTCATTCTTTTTTTAAAATAATTTTTTTAAACAACGGACTTTTGTCAAAAAATATAACAAGAAAGAGAGCGCTCAAAGAGTCAAAGAGTCAAAACTTGATGCACATAAATATGAAGTTGCGCATTAAAATGCATTTAAAAATAGAAAATTTTTAATTTGTCGGTAAAATTTCTATTCGTATTTGATACAAAGCTTGATATTTCATAAACTTGACAATTTTTCTGAAACTTCAATACCGATAAAAGCGCTCCCCGATGTGTTGCTGTCACAATAGTTGACACAGCTGAATGTGGCCAACGAATATAACAACGAACAGCTGTTTTTGACAAGAGTTCGTTTACTTGTAGCTGAGAGAATCAACATTTGTCAACACTACCTGGTAAAATTATTCTATCATGGTTTATAGTGAAGTCATGTGTTTCAGTAAAAAAATAATTCCGATTGACTTCCGAAATAAGATTAAAAATCCACAATTCCTAATTTTCCATCGTATTTTCTTGAATCTGTTTCATAAAAATTTTACTGAATTGTCAAATATTATCCAATTATAAGCAATAAGATTAATGAAATATAGGTAATATTTGCATTCTATCTGATAGTCAAGCCCTTTGAAAGCCCTGAAATCTGTTCAAAAAAGATCAGAAACAGTCCTAAGCTGCCGTAGATCACTAAATGAGATGACAGAGCAGCTAAAAATCTTCCTGTGCTGGATCCCCGGACAAAGAGACTTTACAGGAAACTGAACACTGCTTAATTGGTAACCATGCCCGAAGATTAAACATCCTCCAAAACGATTTTTGCAAAAGCTGTAGAGATGAGAAGCAGGAAGAATCCACAACACATCTTCTCTGTACATGCCCAGCGATAGCTAAAAATCGCCACCTTTTTCTGGGTAACTGGTTTTATAGTGACCTAGACGGGCTCTCAAAATCTTCAGTCTACATACTACTAAGCTTTATTAATAGCTCTAACTGGTTCAAATAGAGTAAGTAAATAATTAACCCGCTAGAATCACAACGGGCCTAATTGGCCTATGCGTGCCTCATAAGAGACAGTCGCGTCAATCTAACCTAACCTAAGCAATAAGGGCTTATTAGGTAAAAAAATGTTGGTTTGATTTTTCTTCAATTCACCCGTTTATGTTTAGTGTCATATTATAGGGGGGTACAACTTATACCAATGGACAAATGCTGATTTAAAGCGAAATTATATTTTTAACGATAGATCTTTACTACACAGTAAAAAATATGAGGATAAATTTTATACTATTTGGTATAAACAAAATCCATACCAAAAATGTTATAAAGTTTATACCATAAAATCTTATAAACCAAATTTATACAAAATTGGGATAGATTTTATCCGAAAAGTGCATAAAATGTTTCTAGACCAGGTTGGTATACATTTTTATAAGAAAAAGTATAAAGTCTTTGAAAACCATTTTATATTTTCAAAAACAAATTGACAGGAAAAATAGAGTAAAAAATTGTACTCAGAAATTTGCATGTTCGATCATGTTGGCAGAGCTTCCAATTCAAGCGCAATATTTTTGTCTTAATCTGAGAGTACAAAAAAATATTCAACGGAACTATTTGCGCATAACATGATTACTGACTGAAGAAGAAACGCAAACTGATTGTCTGCTAACATCTATGAAGTTCTGTAGCTTCGAAAACTCGACTTTTAGGTGAAAGACTAGTGGCTGCGTGAGATTCTCTGCGTGTGCACAACTGGAATATATATATGATATTTATAAATTTAAGGTATAAAAATTATACTATTTTGGAGTAAAATAGCTGTTTGAATGGAAATGCAATTTTTTTTATAATATTGAGTGGGATAAAACTTATAATAAATTTGGAATAAAACAAGTTTATACTACAGAAATGTTATAAAAAAGATAAAATTAACCCTCAAACTTTTTACTGTGTACGCTTTTCCAAAGAACCCTCATTTATTAAAATCGGATAATATTCGCCCAATGTTGAGGAATTTTCATGAAACTGGTTTTGAAAATCCAATGGAAGATTATGAATAATAAAATATTTTTCAGTAGTTTCAGGAGCCAGTCAGAATTTTTTTATTAAATCCCGTGGCTTCATGAGGTACTTGATTCCAACAAAGAGTTGGGGTAAGTATATTAGTGTTACAACCTACGATATAAAAGTCGATTTTAGAGGAAATTTCATAGGCTATTTTGGTGGTGAGCGACTCAAACGATTTTTTTTTTTTCAAATTCAGACTATTTGTTTTTCATCCCAAGACGACAGAAATTTATAATTTTTTCGGAACTGAGCAGAATTAGTACTAACCAAAGGACAAATTTTAAGGCTTGTGCCAGCTAATTGGCTATTTTTACAACGAAGTGAAGTATGGATTTGTATTGCATTTTTGCTCACCCTATTTTGGATCAGAGTAAAAATGAAAACATTTTCGAAGCCACAAACCATAGACGAAAAGATTTCGATATTCAATGCTGATTTGCATGTTTTGATGCAAAAAGTAAACAATTGATATAAACTTAACTTGAATTATAAATATAGAAATTATCATTCATCATCTTAGTTGTTTTTTTATGAAATTGGGTTGATTTGAAAATTGTTAAAAAAAGCTAAGTCGAAACTTATTTTTGTAAATTGGTTGTTATGATTTCCCAAAAAGTTATAACCAATATTGTACAAATTTAAATCATTTCTTAAAGATACATTATGTAGTGCTTGAAATATGTACCTAGTTGATATATTGAAAAAAAAAATTATAATATGCTTTGTTCGAGCCTTCGAAATCCGCTTAACCCATGTACTTTATTTTTTTTTTTTGAAAAAAAAATATTACTCCCAAGAGTTGAAACTTATTGCTGTAATATGAAGCCTTTGGAAAAAAAATATGAACAAGCAACCATAATCGCTTCAACACAGCCGCCATAATTACGTTAAATCGTTTTTATACTTAAGTTATACATTTGATAAACCCTTACCTTAAAAAAAAATTCCTGGTTGCGCCCCTGATTTCAACCATATGAAAACACAACACCTTAAAAAATTTAAAATCAAAGAAAAAACGGAATGTCTCGGAAACAAAGTGGTATAGCCAAAAAAAAAAACAGTTTTTATGGTTTTCTAAAGAGGACGAATATTTCGGGACGACGCGCACCATATAAAACATAACCTTAAAATCAAATTATAAAAACGCTATATCTCCAAAGCAACTTGTAGGTACTGCTTTGGTTTATGATCGCTTTTGAAACGCTTCGTTTAAAGTACGGTTTTTTTGTTAAACAGTTGGTTAACTGTTGGTCCAAAGAACATTAAGCCCATATAAATACGTTTTCATTGAAATTTTATCACTTTTTTGAAAGTTCATGTTTAGCCAAGTGTGCTGTCGTGTGCGTCTAGTACTCAACTGTCCTTGGTTTGAATAAAAAATTAAATTTACAATTTTGTTTTCAAGATTTTAAGCGAACTTATTTTGAAGGTTATTTTTGACCAAACAGTTAAGAAACAGAAGTAGAATTTCAATTATAAAATTTAAATTTTTTGATACTTACACTGCTAGGGTTCGAACCCACGTCCTCCGCGTGACAGTCTAGCGCACTTCCACTGAGATATTGATAACGATAAAATAAATCTAGCAAAACAAATTAAAAACTATTACTTAGAGAAGACAAATATTTCTACAAAAATACAAAAATATTTCAACAGATTATTTTACCAGCACAAAAATACTTTGAAACGTTCATTCAACAAAGAAAACTGCTAACTTAAACGAAAATCATTCAATCTAACAGTTAATATTACAGTTGATATTTTTCTGAGTCTAGCTTGAGGTCAAGTACTTTTAATAAATACAACAACAACTTTGCATAAATAAATCACAAAGCTTAACTAGACATCTACTGTTTTGTATTCGCTGCACCAACTCATCAATAGTCTTGCATGATTTTCGCAAGTTAATTTTCATGCAATTTTAACTCAAAATTTTGACAATACCGGAATGCTGCTACAACCTCTTAAATTAGGTCAGTTTTATGAAAAAACTCTCACAGCAAATATTCAAAACTAATATCTTAACATATCTTAAGACGATTAGCTTCATAACAGTAATAAATAATTTCCAATAATATGGCAATCACAAATTAGCAATCCTTTCTAATTGCACTCGTTTAATAATAAAAACAATAAAAATTACAAAAACAAAAAAAAAAAAACATTCCATAAATGTTGTAATAAAGTTTTATTATCACAGCTTGATAATCAGTCAATTAGAGCCAACCGCATAGACCAAATGAGCCGTCATTTGGTTGTGGCCAGAGCACATAAATGGAATTTCAGATTTTATAAATACCGTTTAAACGATTGGGTGTCGAGTTAGTCGAGTTGATATCAAATAATCACTGATTTGCGCGCTACTCACTAGTTTATTTTAATTAGATTGCAAACGTTAAACGGCGAACTACCTGCCCAACCTGCCCAACAGGCAAGGCAATCTTATCGCCGCATTCAACAGAAATAAATGCACAGTAAGTGTCGATAATAGCCGAACAACTTCACAGAACAATAAAATAAAAATATGTATACAAACATACATATATCTACTAATAAATTATTGAAACTATGTTCTCATATGCCCGGCTATTATGGAAAACAACAAAAGAAAAAAATATGTAAAATAAAAAATAAAAAAAAATACATAACTAATGACTAGAAGCAGCAGCAAATCAACCAGCCACCCTTGCCTTGGTTCAATTAACGAGCTTCTAATTAAAAAAAAATACTCTTAACTGCTGATAACAGGCAACAAGCGCTGGTGTGTTTGGCAAAGGCCGCGCAAGCAGCAGCATTTACGATACAATAAAACTTTTGTTAACAATTTGTTCTGCTGATAAGCAGGCAAAACATTTCAATAAAATAAAAAAAAAAAAAAACAAACAGAAACACCAGCAACACAACCAATCTTATCAATAATTGTTATATGCCGTAGAGACAGGCAAATAATTGTTGCAAAAATATCTATATTAGGCACAAGTTATTTAATGTTAATAAAGAACTCACAAATACAAACACTACGACATACAGACATATCTACAAACAAACATACTCGTGCATACAATAAAGCGTTGACAAATGTGCCAGATAGCGTTGAGTGTTAATTGTTATCGATACCGAGCAGCTCATCAATCATTGGCAATCAAAATTAAATTAAGTCAAATTAAAGTGAACAAACAATACAAAAAGTACACAAAAAAAAACAAAAAGCAAAAAAAATCCCTTTGAAGTATTTGTCAATAGTTGAGCTAATTGTGAGTAAAAGTTTTTTTTAGCGGCTCAAAAGCATTAAAAAAGTTAACACTTTAAGCTATTTTTAAATAAGTGATGCAACAATACGAACTTGACTTGATCACTTACCATGTGTGTGGGGGGCAATTCTACTTTTTGTTATCTTGATGGTCATAAATGCTTTTTAGTAAAAATATGATATGGTAAAAAAGGTTTATGAAGGCATGTGTCTACAGTATAACATACCGAACAACAGTACTGTAGTTTGTTTGTTTGGAAGTTTTCTTCTCGGCAAATCCAGAAAAAGTAAACCTAAACCTTAAAAAACAAAAATGCTTTAAGTTCAATAAAAACACATGCAATGTTAAGGATATTGTTTGTGTTTTCCTGCGGTAAAAGCATTTTGAAAAATATATATTGTATCCTTAAATTTTTACTGATTTTATTGAATGTATTTTTAATCTGTAGAAAGTTAATAAAATTTTAGCTTTTTATTGTTTGTAATTTGGTATTTCGAGATTTAAATATCAAAGCACAGTTACATAATATGTTTCACAACTGAAACATTTTCTGTTGAAAAGTAAATATTTAAATTTTTTTAAAAAAATCATTTTCTGTCGAAAAATATAATTTAAAATAGTGATTCAAGAGTGAAACGTGAGTGACAATTTTTATTGATAAGTTGGATTATCTTGGAAAATAATTGGCTGGCACAGTTTATGTCTTGGATTTACTTTTTATATAAGATAAGTGAATTTTGTATTTTTTTAAATAAAGTAGACGCAATTATTTTTCCTTAAAAAAGCATTTGAAGAAGTGAAACGTGAGTGACATTTAATTTTTTTTTTGTTTGTTTATTTTTGTAGTAGAAATGAAAGAAGATGACGAAAACATCAAGAACAATTTAAAGCCGACAGTTAAACTACGTATGAAAAAAATATAGAGAAAAATTATAGTTATAGGCGGATTCATATAAGAAAAAAAACTTAGCAAAGATTAAAAACATATAATTAAATCATTATTTTAAGCCTTTGGCCTCGACGGAATTGCTAATAGGTCAGTCATATTGTCAAATGTGGCACGGTATTTGGTTTTTAATAAGCGTAAGGATCAACGACTTTGGGTTTGGTACAGTTCAGGGTTTACATACAGATTCGGATGCAGGACCGGAATAAATTTTGTTAAAATAATATATATCTGAAATAGTTTTTATGTTGTTTTTATATTATGAATTATTTGTTTAACTATATTATGCATTACATAATCCTTTCCATAAAATTTTTTTTTTCTTTTTTGTATAAAAATTTCCTTAATATTAAGAAAACATTTTTTTTTTAATAAAATATGCTTAATAAAGTTCACCAGGTTAACCACAATGCGAAAAAAGACAATTAAAATTGTTTTGAAACGTGAGTGACACCGACTTGAAACGTAAGTGACAAAATCAGTGTATGAAAAATCTTCAAATTCTTAGAAAAAGCAAAATTTTTTCTGCAGTTAAAATTTCTACTCAATTTCATTTCGGAAAATTATTTTATTCTTTTTATTAACTCAAACAATTCGCACATTTAAAGGAATTTGTAAGAAGAAGTCGAAAAATGCAAATCGTCCGAAAATAGTTAGTTTTGATAGTAGTAATAGTTACAATGATAGTTTGTTTTGAAATGTGTACATATGTATAAAACTTTTTGCATGAACTTATAATGAACTTATAATAGTGCGCCTTAGACTTATTATACCCATATAATTATACCCTAAACCTGAAAGGTCAGGGTATATTAACTTTGTGCAAACGTTTGTAACGCATAGAACGAAGCGAGTCCGGTATAGAAAAGTATATATATTCTTGATCAGCGTCACCACGTGAGTCGAGCTATCCATGTCCGTCCGTCCGTCCGTCCGTCCGTCCGTCCGTCTGTCCGTCTGTGTGTTGTCCGTATACACAGGATAAGAAGAAGGAGTTGAGATAATTGGATAAAACTTGGTACACATGGCCCCATGGACCCAAGGATCTGCACTATTGAATATTTTTGGAATCCGCCCACGGACACGCCTACCTCCCGTACAACGCGAAAATTGAAAACTGCATAACTCAGCTTATAATTAGCCTACAACAATAAAATTTGGTATGTATGTGTTTTATATTAACACAAAGATGTCTTTGCAAAATGGACGTCATCTGCTTACGGACACGCCCACCTCCCATACAACCCAAAAATTGAAAACGCAATAAATAAGCCTCTGTTTAGCCTACAGAGCTAAAATTTGGCACATGTGTTTGGTATGACAAAACAAAGACGGTTTTGAAAAATGGACATCATCCGCCTACGGACACGCCTACCTCCCATACAACGCGAAAATTGAAAACTGCATAACTCAGCTCATAATTAGCCTACAACAATAAAATTTGATATGTATGTGTTTTATATCAACACAAAGATGTCTTTGAAAAATGGACGTCATCCGCTGAAGGACACGTCCACCTCCCATACAACCCAAAAATTGAAAACGCAATAAATAAGCCTCTGTTTAACCTACAGAGCTAAAATTTGGCACGAATGTTTTTTATGACAAGACAAAGATGGTTTTGAAAAATGGACATCATCCGCCTACGGACACGCCTTTTTCCCATACAACCCAAAAAGTTCTAAACTCAATAAATAAGGTTATGTTTGTCATAGAGAAGTTCAATTTGGTATGCATGTATTTTATACCAAAACTAAGGTGTGTTCAAAAATTGGAAGTAATCCGTCCATGAACACGCCCACTTCCCATAGCGAAAGCACAATAAAGGCATTAACTGTGAGCTACAGGAATAAAACTTGGTATGTGTAAATTTTTCATCAATATTTAAATGCATATAAAATAAAGGCTTCATCCGCCCTTGGAGACAACCATTTACAATAAAAATTTTTTGTTTTTGAAAAGTGGGTTTAGGGTATTTCATAGTCGGCCTAGACCGACTTTAGACTTTCTTTACTTGTTTTGTATTAAAAGCGTTTATGTTTAATGAAGAAAAATGCATGTTTAGTGCTATGACTGAAACGTGAGTGACACTGGATTTTCCGTTCTTTAAGTTCGTTGTTTTGATGATTTTCGTAAAACTTTTCACCGTTTTTTTGGGTTATCTGTTTTCTCTGTTTTCGAGATATTCCTTTTTTTAATCTTTTAAGGTTATATTTTCATCAAGTATGATGAAAATCATCTGTGTGAGTCCCGAAGTTTCTGTCCTCTTTAGAATCGAATGAAGACTGGTTATTTTAGGTCACTACGCTTTGGAGATATATAATTTTTTCCCATTTTTTTTGTTTTTTTAATTATGGCGATTAATGAAGTGAAACTTCTTTGGCGGCGAGTGAAATTTCAAGGTCTCTTATTCGTAACGCTAGGCTAACATTTTCAATGCATATGAAAATTTTCAAAAAATGATAGCCGCTAGCGAGAATTGAACCCAGACCATCGATGTTGATAGTCGGAAGCTCTACTATTACGTCACATATGCTCATGATAACCAGGCAAACAAAATGTAAAAATGTATTTCTTTACACTTCAAACGTAAATATTAAGGCACATCTAGCGGAAAAAAATGTACTGCCTGTTCGCTGCATAATGAGCTTAAGGCTTAATTTGGTTCGTTGTTTGTTATCAAAAACTTAACAGACGATTGACAACATGCAAAACAGTTAATCTATATATATAAAAGAAAGTGTCCGAATGCGATGTAATCCCATAACTCGAGATCGGCCGAACCGATTTTGATGATTTATACTTTGTTGGAAAGTTATTTTTTCAGTTCGGGTTTTAAAAAAAAAAAAAGAAAAAAAAATCGAAAAAAGTGTAAAAAAATCAAAATTTCAAAATGTTTTATTTTTATCAAGGGCCTTCTATGCGATTCTCATACTCGCAAGGCACCGTATTGAACAAGGGGTTTGGCAGCGCCCATAAAAGACAATTTTAATTTTTAAAAGCTTTGGAAATAATGGTCACAGTATATTTGCTGATGACCTATTGGCAAACTGGGTAGATATTGGACAAGGATGGCAGCAACGCGCCGGGTATCAGCTAGTTCAATATAATATTAAAAGCAAAAAGTGTTAAAAGTGCAATATTTAAGACTGCCGAGAATAGTTTTTGCCATGACAAAAAACGTCTCATAGCTAAGAAAAATAGCTAAAACAGGAGCAGAACGCGTTCGTGAATATAAATAGCGAATTAGAGCACTTAAGAATGCAGCCGCAGCTGGGTCTGCAACTAATGATGAAGGTTAGGTGATTGCAACATCGGCTGAGTTCCAAAATGCATTTATCAGAAGCATCAGTGTATTTTGGTGAATCTGCAAAGAACCAATCACCAGAAAACAAACTGATGCTCTGTAAAAATTAATTTTGGAACTCAGCCTTCATCTCAACAAAATTTCAACAATCGACGTTCGCTGCTTTACGAAGCCCTCACTCAACATAGAAACTATTATGATCAGGAAGCAATACACAATAATCAACAAGATTGGCTCTGCATTCGGAGGCTGCGTCAACGAGTACTATGCAAATGCAATTTAGCATTTACAAAATGACAAAGTTGAGAAGACATTCGAAAGCAACTAAAACACCAACTGAACTTAAACAAGTACCGAAAATAACTGTTATTTTACAATTTTCAAATTAAAAACAAGTACAGAAAGTCTAAAGTCGGTCTAGGCCGACTATGAAATACCCTAAACCCACTTTTCAAAAATAAAAAATTTTTTATTGTAAATGGGCGTCTCCGTGGGCGGATGAAGCTTATATTTTAATTGCATTTAAATGGTGATGAAAAATTTACACATACCAAGTTTTATTCCTGTAGCTCACAGTTAATGCCTTTGTTGTGCTTTCGCTATGGGACGTGGGCGTGTTCATTGACGGATTACTCCCAATTTTTGAACACACCTTAGTTTTGGTATAAAATACGTACATACCAAATTTAATTTCTCTATGACAAACATAACCTTATTTATTGAGTTTTAAACTTTTTGGATTGTATGGGAGGTAGGCGTGTCCGTATGCGGATGACGTCCATTTTTCAAAACCATCTTTGTCTTGTCATAAAAAACATTCGAGCCAAATTTTAGCTCTGTAGGTTAAACAGAGGCTTATTTATTGCGTTTTCAATTTTTGGGTTGTATGGGAGGTGGGCGTGTCCGTGAACGAATGACGTCCATTTTTCGAAGACATCTTTGTGTTTGTATAAAACACATACATATCAAATTTTATTGTTGTAGGCTAAATATGAGCTTATTTATGCAGTTTTCAATTTTTGGGTTGTATGGGAGGTAGGCGTGTCCGTCAGCGGATGATGTCCATTTTTCAAAACCATCTTTGTTTTGTTATAAAAAATATATGTGCCAAATTTTAGCTCTGTAGGTTAAACAGAGGCTTATTTATTGCGTTTTCAATTTTTGGGTTGTATGGGAGGTGGGCGTGTCCGTGAGTGGATGACACCCATTTTTCGATGACATCTTTGTGTTGATACAAAACACATACATACCAAATTTTATTGTTGTAGATTTATTATGATCTGAGTTATACAGTTTTCAATTTTTGCGTTGTATGGGAGGTAGGCGTGTCCGTGGGCGGATTCTAAAAATATTCAATAGTGCAGATCCTTGGGTCCATGTAACTATGTGTACTAAGTTTCATTCAATTATCTTAACTCCTTCTTCTTATCCTGTGTATACGGACAACACACAGACGGACAGACGGACGGACGGACGGACGGACGGACGGACATGGATAGCTCGACTCACGTGGTGACGCTGATCAAGAATATATATACTTTTCTATACCGGACTCGCTTCGTTCTATGCGTTACAAACGTTTGCACAAAGTTAATATACCCTGACCTTTCAGGTTTAGGGTATAAAAATTGTTGAAAGACTTTTTCAAATATACCATTATGTTACAAATGTCCTAAGTCTCACAAATATTAAGTGCCTTTTAAATTGAAGACTGATTCTTTAAAATTTAACTGTTATTTTTTGCCTTGTATTTTTTCGGGGAAAAATTAAGGTTACTTTTGACTTTTATTTTATCGGTCAAAAATAGCAGTTATTTTGTGACTTTAATGTTTTCGGTCAAAAATATCATTATTTTTTAATATTATATTTTTAAAGGCCGCTTGACGGATTGAACTGTTGACACCATGTGTAAAATGTCTCACCGAGAGATGGAAATAATGGTATCAAGACTTTTTTAGTCGGCAAAATGGCTTTTAAAAAAATTTAATTACCTGATATTTTTGACCGTAAAAAAATAAACTGCAGAAAATAACTGTTATTTTTGACCGATAACATAAAAACTATAAGGCACAAAATAACTTTTATTTTTGTCGGAAAAAATAAAACTTAAAAGATAACAGTTAATATGTGACACTTTCGATAGAAACCATAGCCGGTACCCGGATGTAAATTTGAATCAACAGATTATTATTCCATTTCGTAATGATTGAATTTCTTTTTTTTTCAGATACTTTCTCTCTATATATCACACTAAAATCTCTCTTATTTCTTACTGTTTAAGAAGTTTCACTTCTGTCACGTGTACGTTGCTACACGCGAATTTTTTTTTGTTATTGGTTTTTTCAGTGTAATTTTCTTAACATCACACTCGTGATTTGTAACATGTAACAAAGCCAAAAATGCTCAGTAAGGTTTGCCACTTCACCATGAATAGACTAACGAACAAAGAGCGCTGGCAAATTATTGCATTTTATTAACAAAATTCGTGCTCTGTGAGAAATAGTTTTTGGCAAATTAAGTCTACTTTATGGTCATCATAATCGACCCACCAAACGGGCCAGGAATTGTGACCAAATTTTGCACCATTTTCACTTAATTGTACTTAATTCACCAACCCGTATGCGGAGAATGCGCGCCGAGGAGAATTTTTTTTTTCGGTGCCTCGGTATTCGAGGCATTAGCGTGCTTGACTGCCAACAATATATATGGCTTTGAAAGTTATAGTAGGCTTTTTACATATATATGGCTTTGGAGATTGCTTAATAACTCGAAATGACTGAGGTAAAGACATAACATTTGACTCAGATTCAAAATCGCATGCTTATATAGCGCTCCTCCACACATACAACATTACACACTTGTTTCTCCTGATTTCACTTTCACTCGTACTTATCTATCTCCCCATTTCCGAACCAAGACAAACAAAATATTTGGCTGAAGAGTTTTGACACTTGAAATCCTTGGTTCAAAGCTAGAAAACAAAATATTTTTAAAAACCAAACGCTCCAAAAATTAATCTTTATATGTATATCTAACAGTTTTAATTGTTAATTTCGAAATCTGATGAGTTGGTGGTGAGTTTTAATATCTGCTCCTAGCTCTGTATGTTACCAAGCATGTAATATATAATATATGGGGTTAATTATAAAATACCTCATCAAAAAAAAAAAAAAAACATGATTATGCTGCAAAGCGACTGTTTACTTTAATACTGATTTAATTGCATATTTGAGGTTATTGCAATGAGCTTAATAAAAAAAAATTATAATAAAATTTAATCAAATATGTTGTCTTTAAAATTGAATTCATGGCGCTACACTGAAAGGGAAAATCACTTCTAAACTGCGACTTGCTGACTTTTGATTCTGGATGAAATTAACTAATTCTTGCAGGGCCTCTTCATTGTATCCAAATTGTTCGCATTATCGAGATAACTTTTTATTTAAATTTAATAATTTTTTTCAAACTGACATCTTTATTCCAATAAAACCACATAAAAAAAACATTTTACAAGAAATCACATTGATTACAAAATTTAGTCGACTTGAAACTGCCTTTTCGCGAAGGCTTTGCAGCAGTTGTATATGAGAAAATTTGATTGCATTGCCTAAATTTTTATTTCTTCAGCAATTCTTATAGTGTTGGGATTGTCCACAATACCATTCTCTAACTAAATTCGTCCGAAAACGATAACAAAGCAAGTTTTGGTTTCGATTTTAGATGACAATTAAAAAAATAGCGCTTATGTCGTACAATGAAGATGGTTGATTATGTAAAAATATAATTTAAAAATATGATTTTTGACTAAAGGGGAATTCGTGAAAGAGATAGTCGCGGCTTTCTTTGTTTGTCACTTCAAAGGTCGGTAACCCCTAACCTGATTTTAATAATTCTTTCACTATTTATTTGCTTAAATAGGTGAAATTAATATAGTATCATAAGCGCAACCAAAGGGGGGGTTTCGGGGTTTAAACCCCTCCCCCCAAAAAATTATTGTAATACCAAGCAAAATAGTATTCAATCAAAGTGAGTCACATGAAAAGCAATCACACGTTTTATGAAATGAGTGAAAACTCCAAATGTATATTTCAAATCGATTCTGGTTGATACATAATCTGCTAAATTAGTCATATTTTACTCTTTCAGACTGCACATTAAGCCGGATCGATTTTGTATGGAGAAAAAAAAGTGTGTCGGACACCGACTCAAAAGTAAGAAGTACTCTCAAAAACTAGAAAATATTTTTTTTTAAACACCTATAAAAAATTTATTTTTCTTGAAATTCAAATGAATTTAAGATTATTGGAAAAATACTAAGCTCTTCTTTCTTTTGGTGTATCGTATGGTGTTGTTTAATCAAAACTGAGTACTATGAAAAATGCGTTTTTTATAAGTGTTAAAAAATATAAATATTCGAAAATCATGAATTTTGTACTGGAGCGCTATCTGGCGCACATTTAACTAAAAACTGGTTAAAAGAAATCGATATGCGTACCTAAAAACTCATATGTACCCACTAATATATATATACCCACAAAAATTTGTCAAAATCAAACAGTAATTATGGCAATTAAATAATAATTGAGCTGAAGGAAGCTTTTGAATATCGATTTCTCACATTTTATATAATTTTGGCACTTAGTTTTGGTTAAACCGCACCATACTATATATCAATGGAAAGAAGAGCTCAATAATTTTCCAATAAATTTAAATTCATGTGAATTAAATAAAAAATGTGTATTTAAAACAAGCTCTTTTCGAAAATGACAAAATATGGATTTTTTGGGATCTCAATAGAGTTTGTAAACATAAAAAATTTCCAAAATTTTTTTAGTGTACCATGAAAATCTTTAGTTTTTTGCTTATCTTGGGTATGCATTTTGAAGAAAAAAGTTTATTATTAATAAGATTCTGACCACGTGAAGGGTTGTTGGCAATACTTCGATTTGAGTTATCTTTTCAACTTTTAGCATGGAGGAAACTTGAAATATTTGGAAACAAATTAAATCGGTTGAATCACTCGCCACTGAAAAAATCAAAGAAATTTTCCATTAAATTGTTATTTTTCGTCCTTTTTTAAAGTCATTTTTTAAACATCGATAACACAAACTCTACAGAATTAAGTTTATAGTGAAGTCATGTGATTCATTATAAAAATAATTCCGATTGACTTCGGAAAGTGGAGAAAAAAATTTACAATTTTGAATTGTCCATCGTTGTTTCCAAAATCCGTTTCATAAATTTCTCTAAATTTTTAAATATTATCCGATATTAAGGAATTATGGCTTATTAGGTAACAATATGTTGCTTTTATTTTTTCTTCTGTTCACCCATCCAGTGACATAATGTAGTTATACGCCTTATTCATAATCTTCCATTGGATTTTCAAAATCAGTTTCATGAAAATCCCTCAAAATTGCGCAAATATTAACCGATTTTGGAAAAGTGTAGGAAAGACCTATCGTTAAAAATATATTATTTCGATTTCGTCAGCATTTGCGCATTGCACAAGTAATACCAAACGATTTTTTCAAAT
>OY282640.1:45064637-45214637 GCA_958299015.1 Tetanocera ferruginea
CATAATGATATCAGTTAATTTGTTTATCGTTATGTATTACCTGATACTTTTTTTTTAAATACTGGCCAGCTGTTTTTTTTTTTATTTTCCCATCAAACACTTACGAAAATGTAATAAATAAACAACACTTCAAACCCTTTCATAAAAAAAATCCATACGTTTGTTTTTGCCGTGCCAAACGGCAACCATAAACTCACTACAAAGAGCGTAAGAATCTAATTTGTATGTATTTTACTCTCTTGTATGCAAGCTTTTACACAAGCATGATGTCATCGCAATTTTAAGCAAAAGACAAGAAAGTAACAATTTTTTCGAAGAAAAAAAATTTTTTTTTTGAAAATTTCAAAACCGTACTATAGCGAAACCGTACTGGTCGAAGCAGTACTATGCGAGGTATTCCTGTACAAACATAATTAGATAATAACAATATTTAATTGCAATTTTGAAATAATTTTTGTTTTTATTCAATGCATTTGTGGTCAGCCGCAGAAATAATAAATTTTGCAAACAATAACGACAAAGCCAACAGCAAAAACAACAACAACAAGATTTACTACAACAACTACCAAAAATAATCAATTCTACACATGTGATTAGCGCTTTTAAGCAGGTATTTAAAATGTTAATTAAATGTTGCTTTTAAATGTTGCAAAAAAGTGCGCGTTTAATGAAGGCGCATAAAAATTAAATAAATAAAATATTTTGTTGAGGTTAGCAATTCTTATTACAGAGGAGGCGCAATAAGGAGACATACAATTTAACTACAACCGCTTATTGATGGTTATAAATAAGTTTTTTTTTATATTTATTTCGGATTTCGAACACCAAACAAAAGAACTCAAGAAAGTTCAGGAAACCAAACGTTGTTTATAATTTCGATTCAAAATCATACATTTTTTGTATAGAAAAAAAAAGACGGCGTTGGCCCTCGAAAATTCCAAAAATATCAAACAAATAAATATCTTCCAAAAATTAAACTCTTTTAGTTCGCAAATGAGTTTTCGTAAAGTAAACTTCAAAAACAAAGTCCAAATATTGAGTCTGAACAACTATTTTCGAACAGTCTTAGTAACTTAGTAACTAACTTAATTTAGTTAATTTTTTTTTTAATTTAATAAAATTTAAATAATTCATAGTGTCTTCAAATAAAATTTATCTTAATTTAAAAAAAAAGGATAAAAAGTAGTCAAAGTTTGTGCTTATGTTTGGGATAAACTCAAAAACCACTGAACATATTTCGATGAAAGTTTCACCATCAAGATCTCTAATCTTCCCGAATGAACATAGAGTAAGCACAGGTCATGTCTGTATGACACAGTTGAATGATAATCTACACCGAGAAAAATACTCAAGTAAAGTAACAAAAACACAAGGGCTTCTATAGTTTTAAGGTCTGCTAAGTTCAAACAATTTTTTTGATTGATCATTAACAAATTCATACAAGTTATTTGTATAATTTTTTTAATGAAAATTCAAATAAAAATAAATTTTATGCTTGCATGTTTTCATGCAATCTTCTAAATAAATTCACGGACTGAGAAATTATTATAACATTTCTTAAGCTTAGCACATTTTTTTTTTACAAAAGCCAACTTGTATAAATTTACTACGTGGTTTTTTTTCTCAGTTTAATGAACCCATATTTAAATTCTAAAAAAACAAAAATTTGAAAAATTTTCAAATATTTCATTTCTATTAAAACAAAAAACAGAAACTGCTACACAACTAAATAAATACAAAGGAATGTTGTCAACAGTTGTTATTGTTGTTGTAGTTAAGTACCTACATACAAGCAATTTAAGTATCTTTATTGATTATTGCGAGCTAATTTTTGACACATAAAAATAAACAAATGAATCAGCAACAAATAAATATAAAAAACATTAAGCCAAAAACAACTGGCAATAAAAATTTGAAAAAAAAAAATACAAATTTCTTTGACGTATGTACGTACATATATACATATATGTATATACATATGTATGCATTTGCAAATATTAACAATAAAAAGAAAACAAACATTAAAAGTAAACACGAACAACTCAATATTAGCCAAGTTAAAACTTAAGCAAACAGCTAACAAATAACAAAAAAGAAAAATAAAAACAAAACTCTGAGAAAATAAAAACAAAACGCTTTAAAAACTGTGAAATCAGTGTTGTTGCTTTCGAATATTTATTGACGCATATAAAAGTTGGTAATTGGTAAATAAATCAGTGTTGCATGAAACCTTAAATTATGGCGTATGCAACGATAACAACAACAACAACAACAACAACAACAACAACAACTACAACAACAACAACAACAACAACAACAACAACAACAGCAACTCGCATTACAAACAGAACGTGATTGCATTGCATTTAAATTTAAGAAAATCATTGAAATTAGCCAGCAACAACATGCTAACAATATTGGCAACAAAAGTAACAACAACAAAAAAAAACCGCAACAAAAACAACCGCTACAACAACAACAAAATAATGCATCAGCAATAAAGTTGACCGCCTCTGATCCGAGCCGCCAACTTAGCTGCTGCTGCTACCAATAATATTTGTAATTCAAGCAAATCTCAGCAGCAGCAACAACAAGCATGTTGCTGGCCACCGATTAAGTTGCAACTTGCAAGGCGCGTGAGCAAACAGCAAGAGCAAGATGGCGCATCCGGTAGTGAGAGCAAGAACGAGAGCGAACAAAAAAATTATGGCAATGCTTTGCTTCAAATTGGTTTGGGAAGTATTGAGAATTGCTTGTTGTTTGTTGTTGTTGGTGTTTTGTTCGTTGTTGTTGTTGAACAAGGATTTATTGAATGTGCGGCTAATAAAGTTTTTGGCCATTAATTTCAATTTCTCAGATGATGTCGGTAAAGCAGCATTGAGCATGCAGAGCGTTGACATTTTCAAGTGCGCGTCATCTGATGTTGATGTTGATGTTGATGGCATGTAAATTAAAGTGTTTTTGTTGGTCGCACCATAATTATCGGCTTAACCAAAATATTCGACTACTTTAAGCCAGGCGAATAGCAATTGTCATTCTTGCATTTTGTACCCAGTTGGCAATGGCAGTGGTGCAAAATACGACTATTAGACCCTCATAGCAACTTCTCAGGCTTTCTGCACTCATAGACAAGTACCCAATAGGAAAAATTACCCAATAGGAATACTTACCCAATAGGTCTCTTCTAGAGAAGGCATGTCATCAATATCTGCTTTTGGCTTCAAAAGACATAACTTCCTCGCTAAACCGGTGTATAGTTTTTTAGACCTTCCTCCACTTATGTTGCGTAAGGGTCGTTAACGTTACATTTTTTTAAGAAATGAGTTTCAAGATAGGTCACTTAAGTTTTTAAAAAATAAAGGCCACGTTCAAAAATATTTGCCAAATCAGAGCAACCCTCGCCTATCAACCATACAAAGTGCTTTGACTTAAACAGTAAGAGGTACCGCACACTACAGACATTTAATCAGCCGATGTCTTATGTAAGTGCGCACACCTACCGATTAAACGAAACCCAACTAAAAAATCAAGTGGAAATCTGACCTCTCATTTGATTTTTTAGTTGGGTTACGTTTAATCGGTAGGTGTGCTCACTTACATAAGATACCTTAAAGCATCGGTCGATTAAAAGTCTGTAGTGTGCGGTTCCTTTAAATGTTTTAAAATTACACAAAAAAAATTTAATGACTTTAATTTTTGCACTTCTCACATCTCAAATGATTATACATCGTTTAAAATTTGAAGCATCTGAGGAAAACCACCATCCATTAATATTTGGAAAAAAATCACTCATTTCTCTCAAATATTTCTATAAAAACCAATAACACATAAATAACTTCGAATATAGTCCAACACGTTGGAACAAAAATAGAAAGAGTGCGCCTATGATAATTCAATTTTGTATGCTTAGTTAGTTTAAGCTACCTAAGAAATATTTCAAAAGTTGTTGAAATCGATCGGGGGTATCTCCCTTGAACCTCTATAAAATTGTTACCATGGTTTTGTACAGGAGTTCTATACAAAAGTAAGCCAAGCCTAACAAAACTCGGTCAATGAAGGTTAATTAAGTAATTTACTTAACCTTTATCGGTTCCTTGTGTAAATTTTACACACTTTTCAACTACAAGCTTTAAATTTATGTTTCAAAATTTATGAACAATAAATAATTTAAAACGACTAGATCGCTAGATCGATTCTTTCATTCATTCATAAAAAAATATGGCTCTTGAAAAAAGTGGTGTGTAAAATTTACACACAAGGAACCTATTCGTTTCTAGAAATAAGGAACCGATGAAGGTTAAAGTACTAAAAATAGTTGAAATCGGTTAGACATTATGCGTACTTCGCTTGGACATCAATTAAGTTTTTACATGATTTTGTATGGGAGACACAAACAAACGTTGGTTGTTCTTACCGAAACTAGTTCAGAGCGGTAGACATAAAAAATAAATGATGAGCTTATTACAAGATTATTAAGATGTTTTTAAGAAGAGGAAGATAACATTTTAGAAACCAAAAGTTAATACTTCAAATACAATTAGAAAAAGTTTCGTCAAAATCCAAGTAATTTTTTCCAGCAATTCTTTTCTGCTAATTTTGATAAATTTTTAATATTTTTCCACAGAAAACTCTCATTTCTATACCTTCATAACTTGCTTGTGTTTGGTAAAGGGTAGATTATATTTTGGAAATGATAAGTTAATTCTTAAAATAAATTTCGTGTAAATTCAAGATTATTTCTTTTGCTCAATCATAAAATCGCAAATTTAGAGCTTTTTGAAGGAAACAACATTTTTTTACAAAATAATATATGCTCAAAAAAATTACTGGATTTTCTTTTACACAATATACTTCTTGTTGAATAAAAAATATAAGTATTTTTAAAACACTTGAATTTTGTATATTCTTTGTACCCTTGAAACATCCAAGGATATTCGTATCCTTCGTGTTCTTGAAGCAGCATGATCAAATCAAGCTTTTCAATGTGGTTCTGTTATTAATTCTCAACCATTCAAGTCGACTATTCGACTTTTCTTTTCTGCAGGATTGATTATTAACATTATATTGTTTTAAAATGTAAGAAAGGAAGGTGAAAGAATGCCCTTTTGTTTTAATATCTTTGTAATTATCATAATTCTATGAACTAATTCATGACTGCAGCGAAATACTTGCTTTGACTCAATCCAGTTATCTAAGACAAAAGTCTTATTGAAAAAAATCTACATCACTTCAAAATTCAAAAGGACTTGTGATTTCGATACTTTTAAAGCTGATATTATTATTCACATTCTCATTCTTACTCCTTTCAATTTTTCAACAGAATTATTAAAAAAAAATATGAATTATTTAGTTTATTTAAAAGATTGTTTTCAAATCTTGTTCACAATATTTCGGTACATTTTTTTAAAAATCGATTAAAATATCATAATATCATCAACGTATGTATATCTAAAAGCGATTTTGTAGACATTTACATTTGAGATGAAATTTCCATAATTTTCTCATTGATTCGAGACAAAATAATCTATTTTTGTGCCATTGCGAGTATAAAATTTCTGTTTTAATGTTGTCAAAAATTAATTTCTGATATATTTTTGCTTCATTTAGTCCTTCCCAGAAATCTTTGTCCCAACATAGAATCAAAATCATCAAAATCAGATTAATTTATCTGATTTCAAAAATAAGTTATTAGTGGAAAAATGTGACTTACTTATAAAAAAGGGGTTTCTTCAAAAATCTCCAGTCATCAGACACCGTGTACGCACGCAATGTATGAAGAAAAATAATTTCTAATGCTTTGTCTTTGATAACGAAAAAGCAGGTGTTTAAAAAGTGCTTGCCGGTGTAGCGATGAATTCATGTGTTTTACTTCAAAAGAAGCAGTTTTTCCTAATGGGTAGCATCACTAGTGCAATGTATGAGTGAATGTTTATATTCGTGTGTGTTTCTGAGCTGGCGTTGACGACTATTTATTGGCAACAAATTCGATTTTAATTGCAGTGATTAAATTTGTATTTGTTAATTAAACGAGTTAACAAGGAGCATACACACACAAAAACACATGCAAACAACATAACTAAATTGTTACCGCTTTTATATTTTTGCAAACAAAACATGCTGTGAATCGCCCAATTAAAAACAAATCTAATTACTTAATAATAATGCTAATTCGTTCTCGATTTTATTGTTCATATCAACTTTATGTCTTCTTATCTTTATTATGTGTTGGCATCATAAGCGGATAAACGTCAAGTTTAATTTTTTGTGCACTAAATATATCAATCAGAATATTGTAGCGTTCACGATAAGCAAGAATTAAATCAAGAAAACACTCTCTCAAAATTTATCTCGAGCTACAAATGTAGTTGGCAATCTTAGCTAGTCATTAGTGATGGATCGATGAGCTCGTTTAATCGATAATCGATATTTATTTCCGATAGAAGCTTAAAACAAAATTTTACAATTGTCATGGGTGTAGAACATGAAAACAACGAGAGATGAAAGCTAAAATAATTTAATTTTCAAAAAATTAGTAAAAATCAAACCTTCAGTACCGAGCAATGTTATGTTTAGATATAAAAAGCATCCTGCAAATATCTGTAAAAATTAAATTTCAACTCTAAAGAAACGTATTCAAATCCCTCAAAAATCCCACCGAAATTTGTGACTACAAAAAAATTGTAAATAGTTTTTCAAACATATATTTTGAATTCATGGTTTTCTTTTTTAAATTAAACAAACAAGAAACAGAATAAATTTTATTGTTCACAGTATCGTTAAATATTATTCTTTAGCAAAAAATAACATTAACTTTGTTGACTAAAAAGAAGACGAAATAAGGAAGACTTCGTTGCTGTTTCTTTTCAAATTTATATGAAATTTTTGTCGAAGAAATGTATGACCAAATCAGTGTATTTCGTCAAAAAAGAAGAAAAATCATAAATGATTCATTTTTTTAATTCTTTTAGCCTTTTAGGCACTAATCATGTATATATTTATTTGTCTCTTTATCAAATATATCTTGTTATAAAAATTTTGTCAAATAGAGCTTATTTAAATTGAAAAAAATACAATACCAGTTTTTTCGAAACAGAATTTTCGAAAGAAAAAATATAAAAATCAAGATGCATGTTGAATCGTTAACTTTAGGGCCAACTGAACGATAATTTTGACTTGAAAATTTTGTGGTTTGCTGTTAGGATAGGATTTTAGTTCCACACTTAAACAAGTAAACTGACTAAGATCAATTCGTATCAAAGTTTTTGTTTCAATTATTGACAATTTGGAATTAAATCCACTGAAGTTTAACCTTAAATTTTCTTATTTCACAAGCTTTCATTTATGCTTTCGAAGAATTTTGTGATTATAAAGGCACTTTGCCCGCTCAATGCTATGCAAATTTTTTAAATAACTTCATTATGTATGCTAATATATGGATGGTTCAGAGATGAAGTGAACAAAGTCATAAAATATTTGTTTTCAGATAGAACGACTTAAACTTTGTGGTTACTTATAAACTTACTTATGTTAACTTTTTTTCTTTTCTATTTTCTTATATGTACTTATATTTGTTCATTTATTTTTCAAAAAATTGGTATGACTAAGTTTTAAACAGAATTGAATTTTTGGCATAATTCTACCTTGAATCATTTTGGAAAACGAAAAAAGAATTGTTGGCTTGGTCCAGTTCAACTTTCATACTTTCTAAATAAAATTTATAAATTAAGCTGAGCTAAATCATGAATTTTGAAGCATGATGCCCTAGCCAGCGCTGTGATAAGTTAACTTATCGGTTTTAACCAACCGGTCCCTTTTACATGCTGTCGTCATTGACAGGGGTAAATTTACACCGGCTAGATACCTTTGAACCAATCTTAGTAACGATTAGATAAATATAGCAAAACACATTTAAGAACTATTGATCCCGTTCTTACTTATATCGTTAATAAAGCAAGTCATTCTTCAAGTAGTAGAAGCTAATCAGAAAATTTTTCCGTACAGAAGCACTTCGATACTAATTCTTATATCGCTTAAAAAATGTGCGATTTTCAAAATATTTTCGTTAAATATTATCTATATTAAGCAGACATCACAACTTAAGCGCTTAATTTTCCAAAGAACATAATTATCTACTAGATCGAGAGAATTTAAATAAGAACTGAGTGAAAAATCAACAATATTCGCAGTTTTTAAGTCAAAAAATTTAATTTGAAGTCAATTTTGAGTAGGGAATCGGAGTGCCAGTAGCCAGTTAGCAGTTGTGGATGAAATTTTCGTGGTACTTTTACTAATTAATTCACAAGGACTCATAGGGCCCAAAAAACACTATTTTAACTGCAACTCATCCAGTTTTTGAAAAGCGTGGTCTTTTTGGGCGTTTTACTATTTATATGCAATTACCTGTCATTACAGGGGGGGGATGAAGTAAATTTAATTGTATCTAGTATTTATTTATACGTTTATAAATCCATTTGAGCATTTTTATTATAAAATTTCAAAGAAAATAGAATAAGAAAAATTTAAAAATGTGACACTTTATGTAAACCTCTAGCAAAAGATATTAAAACGTTCTCCAGCATACTCGTATTTGATTTAAATGAAATGTTGCTATCAAAATTGAATATACCTTTAAATAAAATTCTTCATCTCCAGTGGAAATATTTCAAAAACTTTCTCAATTTTTCTCGAAGTATCCGACCGGAAATTAAAACAAAGCACTACTTATGTTTCAATAATCTTTGCTTAATATTTGTTAATTTTTCTATAAATAACATCAAAATAGCTCAAGTGCAGATGATAACTAGTTGCGATTTTCTACAACAATATTAAATTAAAAATGCGATAAGCCTGAGACTTTCAAGTGCCCATAGATTATGGCGCATTTAAAACAATTGATAAGAGAGTACAAATAATATACAGCACAGTCAACATTTTTTAATTATACATTCAATATGAAAATATTACCTATTTGTAGTGATAACATAAAAACTAATTATGTCCGTATTAATATATTTTTTTTTGTTTTTCTATCTTTGCAGTTTTAAAATGAACGGTTTGGCCCAAGGGCCGGGGCCCTGCGTCTCCCGCCGTTTTTCCGCTCAAAACAGCAACAACAACAACAGCAACAACTTTTTGTTATCAGCAATCGGCAATTGTCAACAACAAATCAAGTGTCAAAATATTGTTCAACAAAATCGTAGTCGACATTCAGCATCAGCCATAAATTATTGTAGTGTTGAATTATTTCGTTTTGGTTCGAAAACTAGTAAGAAGAACAATTTCACAGAGCAACTAGTTGTCGGCAAAGTGCTGAGAAGTGTGGGCCCGCATACCGCGGCAGCCCCATCTCTTTCGTCTGTATGGAGTCAATGAGACGCACTGAGGCGAATACTAGCCACCACCCGACTAAGGTAAGTTCTGCTGTGGCAACTATTTCACTGCATGAAAAATGTTACATCAAATTTTTTTTCACCTATTACCAAAAAAAAAATTTTTATTAGAAAAACTTTCAAAATTCTTTAGTCATTAATTATTCCCCTTACGCGGTATTTGTTAAACAAGAAGCAACACTTTATTGAGTGCTTTCCAAAAACAACAAAAAGGTCGTTTGCATCTGTCAATTAAACGAAGAGAAAATGCCAAACAAAGTTATTGTGCTCTCTCTTTCTTTCTCGTTCGTCATCCTTGGCGTATACTTTTCGTTACTCAACTCACGGTTGCTAATTGGCTTGCTTTGAGTTCTTGCTACTCTTTTTAGGACTTTCAGGATTTATGACAAGATAAGCGTGTGATTATAACATGACATCAATGATAACATAACATAACATAAACTTGACGCATAAAATTTCTATTATTGAGAGCCACTCATGAACAAATCACTTCAAAATAAACATCATGATAACTGGTTTTATCATTATTTATAAGATATTTTTCTTGAAAATTTAATACGTTATATCTTTTGTTTTAAAATAACTGTAATCAATCAAGTTAAAAATACAAGCTAAAAAAAAAAAACAAAATCAACTCATGCCTTAAGTCGACCTACATATTTTCAAATTCTGTTGATTCAGCCTATCTAACCAAACACGTATATCATTAATATTGCTAATCAAACAAATCATTTAGATAAGATTTCGATTTGAATTTTTTGAAGTAGGCACTACAACTGATTATTAAATAAACTCGTTCGCCCTGATAACATTTTATGGTAGCTGTCGTCGGAGCTTTTATGGGATTTAAATATTATTGATTTATTGCCATTGTGTGTACAAATGTGCAAAAGATGAATTAACACTGAAGTATTGTTTTAGATTTGATGATATATTTGTTTTCTATATCTTTCAAAAACTTAACTACTGCTAATTTTTTTTTTTTTTTTTTGTAGAACTGACATTAAACTATAAAGGAAAGCTTCTAAGCTTAGTTAAGTTTTCAGATAATAAAAAATGATTTCATAATTTTTATTCGTGTTATGTATTATTTATTAGATTTATATGTTCACATACAATCTTAGATTTGTGATCTAATAATAAATATTATTTAAATGATTTTTGTAGAGTTTTGAGGTAACACATACAAACTTAAATTTGTGATCTTATAATAAATTTTATTTAAATAATTTTTGTGGAGTTTTGAGGTTATTGAGCAGCAATTTAAAGAGTTATGCAATATATGTTTAAACAAAATATGTGAAAATTTCTACTTAAGTTGACAGTACATAGTTTCTAGTTTCAAATATGGGCATTTCCATAGTCGCGAACGCGACATTCGTACGCCTTTGAGGATCAAAATAATAAAGAAAACTCAAAACAAATTTTCTTTTTTTTTCAAGTTTTCGGTAGCATTTTATTAGCACTATATTTAGAAAAAAACGTTAGGTTCTCTAGATTTTATGTTTCCAAAATATTAGCTATAAACATGGCGAACGCGACAAAAAAAGGAACTCGTTTTCGACTATTCTAAAAATTGCTAAAATATTCGCGAAAAGCAACATAATATTTTAAAGAGGTTAATAGTAAATTAAAAAAGATTAATGTGGCTTTCAAGAAATATTTGTCATTTTGACATATTTCCAATCGTTTTTTTTTTATTGAGCTTAAGCCTAATCGCGAACGCGACATCTAGCACGCGACATTTTTTCTCATCACGTTTGTACTAAGACTTAGTTAAAGTAATTTCAGCTAAGTATTGTGTAACCTACCAAAAACATCGTATGTATTATTTGTGAGTTTAATATTAGTAATATTAATATAAAAAAAAAACAAAAATAGTTATGAGGCTAGTGAGAAAAATTATGATATTTTTTGTAACCCCACCCGCATTTACTTTATTTACTTTATTACGACGTTTTTTACGCCCATAAAAACATGGTTTTTATAAAATTCTTAAATTTTGTGTAAGAAATCTATTTAAAAGTTTTGGCTTTAATATATTTCACGATATATAAAATTTATAAAGTCTTAAAGTCAGTTTGAACTAAGATAAAATATGGGTACTTCTGAATTTTTAATAGATTTTCACTTTATGTTTGGAACACGTTCAATAATAGAATCAATCAATGTAATGAGTAAATAGTTCAATGTTATGATTCATTTAATGATTGAAAAGCGGATTAATTTTGTTTACCAAAAACAGTCTAGTACACCATATGCGCACGATTGTATTTGTTCAGTGAAATTTAAAATATAAAATTTGTCCACAAACAATCTTAAATCAAAAATGAGGTGCCTCGTAGTTGTTGCCACAGAAAAAATATTGTTTAAAATTGTAAAGTATAATAAGGTTTTATTAATAATTTTAATAATATGATATTTACTCTTATCGATAATAAATAAAAATAAAGTTGTGAAGATGAAGATGTATAAATGATATTCATTTTATTTTGTTGAATTATTCAAGTATTTAAGGTTGGACAATATTTTTTGTTTTTTCGTTTTCACCAAAAATAACGCCACCCTTAACACGATATATGATTATTTAACTAAAATATCATTCGGCAATTCAATGAAAAAATATAAAAATTAATTGAAGATTTTGATTTTGTTTTTACCAATAGTAAAGAGTAAATAAAATTCAGAAACAATTTCATATTTTGTGTCAATAAAGTAACTAATAAATGTCCGGTGACGGAGTCGGAGAATGTCCGACCTCTGCACCGAAAAAAGTGCTAGTTTTGGAACACCTTGGGCAGGCACAGTGTACGAACGAAGACCGAAGTGAACCGAAAGGCACTTGTCGGTTCATTGTGTCCGAATATCGTTGCTCGTTTTTTAACACTTTATTGACATAATACAGACTAACTACGATACTATTTCTGGTGACTTTTCAGGTACTTGTTGGATATGTTTCGAAAACATTATAGTTTAAAATTTTTTCAGGGAATTTTGGGTAAAGTATTGAGCAAATTTCAGTTGAAAAGTGAAGTATTTTTCACACAACAATCAATGAAATAACTCTGTCCTGTGCGCTGTAGCTGGTTTGCATTCGGCTTCATAACAATGTGCAATTCTTTTTTTCATTAGCTTCGCATTTGTTAGTTGCTACTCGTAGCTTTAAAAAATAAAATTGAGTCGGATACTCCGGACTTTTGTGTCTGAGCTTTTTCGTACGAGCACAAATTGTTTTTCGGGTATATATTTTTGTTCATTTGCCTGTCCAACTGTCGACTCGATTACAGACATAATTTGTAAGCTATTGTAATGAAGTTTTCTTAAAAATTAAAATCAAGTTCGAAAATGAGCCAAATCGTATAAAAACCATGCCTACATTCTATACAAAGTAAGTTAATCAAAAATGTACAATCTCTTTAAATTTCCCAAAAATTAATTTGTATTTTATATTTAAATTTTGCAAAGAAGCTTAAATATGCAGACTGATTTTGAAACTGAGACAAATCTGATGAAATCCACACCTACCTCCATACAAAGTGTCGTTTAACAACTCAAAATCAGACCCGACCAGCAACCAGAGATTTGTTTTATTATATGAATGACTTGAAATTTTGTTTTTAAATCAGCAAGCAATTTTATAAAAAGTTTGACGTGATTCTGTGTGAAAATCTAAAAATGAAATAGAATTATCTTCGCATAAAAATAAAAATATTGAAAGTGTGATGAAAGTCGACAACACTTTTTGTTCACACGTTGTTACACTCAGTAGAATAATGAAAATCAGCTTTTAGATGTAATTGGGGCATAATGTTAGATGAACGGAAAATCAAATTTTACATATATTTTGTGTAGATTATGTTTTAAAAACGTCTAATGTCATGTTCAAAATTTGCTGAATATCTTGCGATTTTAAAAAAGTGATTTGAAAGTGTTTCCATCTGGCATTCTCTGACATCTAGATTTCATTTGACTATGTAGAATTCATTAATTTCATTTTTTTTTTAATAAACTAATTTCTTTTTTTTTTCAAAAGTCAATCATTCAACTGTATTCAATATTCCTTTTTTGAATAGTACTCCAAGGTAAAAAAATGTATGAGCCACTTGTTAAGACTTTATAAAAAAATACAAAAACAATATTCATAAACGTTTAATAATGATAAAAACCTCCAATAAAGGCTTCATATATGAGAGATTTTAAGAAAAAGTCCCTGAAACCTTCAGTACATTCTCGATAAAGCAATTTTTAAATTTTTACACTGATCTGAGCACAAATATTGTCCAAAATTTTTCAGACTATTTAAAAAAATTTAAAAACATGTAAAAACAAATTTAAATATTGAAAATAAGTAATAAAAGTGGTAAATTTTGCGAAGCAGAAAGTAGATTAAAAAACTTTTGACTGTTTGAATACCAAAATATTGATAAAATTGTGAAAATTGTAGAAATTTATTGAATTTAACAAATTCACAAACTATTTTAAGCTCTGTTCAACAAAAATGCTGAAACAACATTTCTATGAATTGCAACATTGTAAAAAGCACTTCAACTTTAAGAAGTTGTTTAACTATTGAAGATTTAAAAGCTGTTTTAAGACATTTTTATAAATAAAGCTGATATAATTCACAAAAAATAAGTAATAAATTGGTAATAAATTAAATATGTTGCACATCAACTTTAATTACAATTTTGAACAAATTTTAATATCTGATTAATCTGTCATGTCATCACTACCCATCACATCGCCAGTACCAAAAATAACGTAAGCAAAAATTATGCCCCCAAAAGTATTCATAAAAAGCAACACTGTAAGGTTTTTATTATTTGTTCTCTCTGTCGCTCTTTGCTTTTTCGCTGAGCGTATTGAGAACTGAGAGTGCAGCATTTGCGCCTGCAAACAACAACAACACGTTGATATTTTTTTTGTTATTTGAGCGCGAGTGAGCTACGTTTGAGTTCTTTCGCTTCACAACGTCATTCGTGCGCTCAACGAACGCAACGTACGGTCGGTCGCTAGTTCGTTCGCACGGCGGCGGTTTTATTTGACAAGCTAAACGAAGAAAAAAAAAAGTAAAGAAAAATTTCAATGGCGTTGAAGCAATTAGACAGAACAGAAATGTGCAAAATATTTTAAATGTAATCATTGCTAGTGTAACAAACAAATAAATATAAATATTCTAAAATTGTGTGCATTTAACGTGCGAGTAGGCGCATGAAAACGAATTAACAATAAACCGGCGCTAGCCGGGAATTAAGTGAAAACGTATAGCAAAGAAAAAATAATACACTTCAAAGAAATCAAAACCGAGGCAGAAAAAATATATACACACGTATATATATATAGATATATACCTATATGTGAAACGCGTTAAGAAACAACAATAAAAATATATACGTCGTTCGTTCAGTGCGTCTGTCTATTTGTCTGTCCGTCGGTCGTACAGACGGTCGAACGAACGAACAAAGTGACAAACAACGACGGTGCAGCAGCAGCGTTGCTTACTTTTGCGTATTACGTCGTCGTCGTCGTCGTGGTCGTCTCTGCTTCCCTTCGTTTTACATTCGCTTTGTTGTAATTACAACAACAAAAACAACACTGCGTATGTGCGTGCGTATGTTTGTGCTTCCCTTGGGTATTTTTCTGTTTGTTCGTCGTTTGCTTTCCATTCCTCCTGCTTCTGTGTATAAGTAAAAAAAAAAAAGCCAAAAAAAACATTCTAAAAGAGTGGAGGCACGAAAACGAGGAAAACGGTGGTTGTTCGTTTGGATTCCGATTCCGATTCCTCTTCTTTATGTTTGTTGTTTGTGGAATTTTATGTGCTCCTCTTCTACGAATTACAAACCCAAGAATCACTGTCGAAAAGAGACGAGACAAAGCAAACATTTTCTGGATGAAAGAAAAGAAGAGGCAACTAAAAGAAATAAAAAAAAGCAAAGCAGTAAAAAAGGAAGAATATGTGTAAATTAAAAGAATTTTACTCTTGGATTTAATTGAAATTAATAAAATATTCGTCGATTATAGTTTGTATTTTGCAAACTCATTTGTTCATTGTTATGGAATGGAAAATAAGAAGGTAAAATATAAAAAGTTTTTTTCGCTCTTCAACAAACATAGTTAATTAAATGTAATCTATATGTATGTAGTGTGAAATTAACTGACAGATAGGGTGTAACGCACAAAATGGTTGGATTTGGCACTTATTTGAGCCACATAGAAGTAGAAGTTTTGGCTGAATTTTAAACATCTTCATTGTCTTCTAGCAGCAGACAAAGGATGCCTGCTGGCCACCCGCCCTCCTATCTGTTTCCGAAACGAAGAGGCAGAAGTTATTGATGTCCAATAAAATAAATATCTCAAATCCTTCTACATGTGGCAACATTGGTTTAAAATATTGGAATTTGTTATCTGTTTTGAGCTATTTAAATGCTATCAATAATTAAGCAAATGTGACCAAATGAAATATTATAATTATTATGGAACCTATTCTTCATGTGCTCTCCCCTTAAGTTCATGCTCACATCAGTGCACATCACATCCCATGATCAGAGTCGTCAGATGAAATTACCACCAAATTTCTCTTTTTCTCTCACTTAATTACCATAAATTACCTCGCTCGAAAAATACCTCAAAATACCACAAATTCCCACAAAATTACCACAAAATACCATAATACCTCAAATTACCACAAAATCCCTCAAATTCCCACAAAATACCACAATACAAAACAATGAGCAAACATATACATACACACATACTAATAGAAACAATTGTTGTTTTGCACTAAAGTGCATGCATTCACGTGAATTCAAAATTGAAAAACAAGCAAATAAACAAAATAGATACATATAAACCACACAATCAAGTGCATTCAGTCATTTCAACAATTTTATTAACGCATCGTCCACTTAATTCGTATTTCTGCCACGCGTGTTAAAAGTGCCGTTGAGGTATTTTGTGGGAATTTGAGGGATTTTGTGGTAATTTGAGGGAATTTGTGGTAATTAGAGAAATTGTGGTAATTTAGGGTATTTTGTGGTATTTTGAGGTATTTTTTTTCCCACGCGAGAGATTTTTACCACAAAATACCATGGGAATTACCACATCCCACAATCGTTGAAAAATACCATAAACACTATTTATAGTGCTTTTCTGGCAACATAGCCCATGATACCAAGGAACAACTTAATATTTTTTTACAACGACTTAATGGAACATGATTGTCCAGGGGATGAATCGGCTAATGTGATTGGCGGTTGACGGTCACTATTTTGATTGTTAGTTTTGAGAACAGTACTTATGTATATAGCTGTCGCAAGAGTTCAAGAGGAAACGCAATTGTCCATATGATAAACAAGTGATAGGGAGCAAAAGTGTTTATATTGATTATAAACAACAAACTTTAGCCGATACCACCTCAGGTTTATTTTCATAACATTTTGAAGAAGATTTAAACAACTCGTTCATTTTAATACAATAATAAAAATATTTTGGATTAATTTCACTTAAAATGCACTTTAACAAACTCATTGCTTTGAGTTTGTTTTTTATATAGGTATAAAACTAACTTTTAACACTAAACTGACTTTTGACCATGGCACAAATGACAAGGTTGTCACAGAGCAAACCGAAAATATACTCTTCCTCTAAGTTGAATCCGTCAAAAAACATATAAATAAATATTGATGTTGACTCACATGTTCGATACGCTGTTGTTTATTTCTTTACAAAGCTGCTTGATGTTGTTTACTCAGCGGGCGTTTTTAGGTCTAAATACATATATTACTTTTTGGGCACATTTTTTACACTACTTTTTATGTACTTAATGAAATCGTTTATAAAATACACTTAAAAAAATTATGGTCCTTTGTTCACACCCATGATATAATTACTCCAAGGTAGTATTGACTTTTCTGTTGGAAACGGACTTTTGTCAAAAAATATAACAAGAAAGAGAGCGCTCACAATCCGTCATAGCATACAATTAATTTTCACTGGTCACATTCAGCGTACCCAACAGTTGCCAACTGCGAAGTCAAAACTTGATGCACATAAATATGAAGTTGCGGATTAAAATGCATTTAAAAATAGAAAATTTTTAATTTGTCGGTAAAATTTCCATTCGTATTTGATACAAAGCTTGATATTTCATAAACTTGACAATTTTTCTGAAACTTCAATACCGATAATAGCGCTCCCCGATGTGTTGCTGTCACAACAGTTGACACAGCTGAATGTGGCCAACGAATATAACAACGAACAGCTGGTTTTGACAAGAGTTCGTTTACTTGTAGCTGAGAGAATCAACATTTGTCAACACTACCTGGTAAAATTATTCTATCATGGTACACACATTATTGTTCAGAATGGAATGATAACCATGGCAACAATAATGCATCGAATGGGTACCAAAATAACAAAAATGTAGTTTTTTTTTAAGTATGCAATATAAAACCATTTTATTCAGTTAATAAAATTTAAAAGATTTTAAAAATATCTTTAATACTTAATAAATGCGAGTTATAATAAATTGTATTTGGCTTATGTTACTAAGTTTTTTGAGCAAATAGGTATTGTGTAGTAAAAAAAAATTGTTTTCCTTAAATAAAGAAACCCAAAAACTTCTTAAACGGGATATTTCGGAATACGATTTCCTGGGTACCGCACAGTATCGCCAATTGCTGTTTTAGCGCTCGAAATTATAAAATGCAAAATTGAAAAATTTGAAACTTGACAAGAGGCTCATTCCATACAGACGAGTGTGACGTTTTGACTACTTTATCGTGCTGAAAATGGTATTAACCGGTGAAAATTTTAGTAATTTACTATAGGGCATTTTAGAAGATGCCCCAAAGTTTCAAAATGCTAAAACATAATGCAATTATTTATACTAGTTTAATAGTTACATTCGCTTAAACATCTGGGACGGGTGTGACGAGCACAAGTTTAAAAACCAAAAATTCTGAGTTTAACATTGAAATTCAGTCCATCTGCCACAATGAGACCATTTTTGACTTGCATCAGTGAAAAATATTTTGAAAAAATGGCGATAACCATTCTTTTTTAACCTTTTAAATGGGACGGGTGTGACATAAGATTGTCCCGGATGTAACGATTGCGAATATATATAAGAACTTAATGGGTATAATAACTTTCACATATTTTTGACACTTAAATCAAAAAAATATGTTTTTAATTAATGTTTTAATTTTAAAAAAAAAAAATAATTTTTTGCAAACAATTTTTTGCATGAATTTTTCATCAAATTAATACCTGTACAAATAATTTCAAGTTTTTAATATATTTAAAAAAAAAATATTTTTATGCAAAAAATTTTTCGCATGAATTTTTGATCAAATTAATACCTTTACAATTGATTTCGCTATACATGAATTTACAAAACTTGTTTTAATCAAAGAATTTATTCATATCCTTTCAAAAATTTCATTATTAGAAAAAAATTTTGAAAATCGTTCCGGATGTGACCAACTTCTTGTAACGGAAATGAAGAATAAAAATAATTTATTTCTATAGCCTTTTTTGGGACGGGTGTGACACAGAAAAAACACTCAGTTTAAATATTTTGTACTTTGAAAACGCAGTAACCAATCATTATTACAAACTATTCTAACACAACATTAATATCTTTTTTAATATTACTGACCTTATTTTATTTAAAGTTGTATCAAAAGTTGACTGATTTCAAGGTTTAAATTAAATCAAAATATTTAAAAAAAAATTTCAACTCGAAGTTTGTTTAGTTAAATTATCAAAATAATATAAAAAAGCATTTAATTTAAAAATATTTTTGCAGCAGGACTAACTTAAGATTCCACTTCAATTCGAAAACCAAAAATTACTTCAAATACATGCATTTTAGAATTCATGTTTCCGTTCCTCATTTCTGTGGAATGAGCCAAGAACCATTGAATCCTCTCTGCCAACATATATGAAATTCTACAGGCATCTATCGGTTTTGAAGAACCCAGACTAGTATTTGGTCCTAGAATTAGAGATTTCACTAGCCCCAATGTAGGCAGTACTAGTTCTACTTCAATCTATTTTATTTGCATTCAACTGGTGAATTTAACGTCAAGTTGTCATAGAAAGGGGTCAATTGCTGCATTTTACATTCCCATTACCTAGCCACTGCACTGGTGCTATAGGGCAGCTTATTCGCTGGTCAGAAATATAAAAAAATAAAAAAACCTGGCTAACTTAGTATATTCAAATAAATTACAACTTTGCTGAAGAAACTGATTGGATTACTTCCAAAACAAAAAAAATATGACCATTCTTCTGGAAAGCCTAATATTGGAAAAAGCCTGGAAATTGGGTTTATTTTTTCTAATTTATTTTTGCATTATATTTCATTGTATAAATAATGAAAGAATTATGAGTTCCTTGTGAATTGAGCAACGCCTCAAAATCGATCACTTAGCATACAAAATTTTTCACAAATTCAAAAATTTTGTCGCAGATGTATGTAATGCATCAATTCTCTTTTTAATCACTTGAAAATTGAAGTCTACAAAACAATAGAAGATGACACTCGAAATACCAGTGTTGCCATCGTCGAAAATGTCATAAACGCATGGTATTTAACTTACGGACGGGTTCAACTTGCGGACATCTCCCCTAATTATTTTACTTTTATATGTTGAATAAATTAAACACGTCGATTTTTTTGTATTTAAATATTTCTGTTATTTAAATTCAATTCAATTCAATTTCAATTTCAATGTTCGACAATCAGCATCGGCAGCAATTGGAAGCATCGGTTCAAAATGATAGAATCGGCAACGGTTTGGTATCGGCATCGGCTGGAATTCAAGAATCGGTATCGATTTTTTAAATGCAGTCACATCGGCATCAGTGCAAAACTCGCACTACCTAGTACGTATAGAACTAGTGAAATAGGTAGTGATAATTAGACAATTGGTTACTCTCGATACTGTCGGAAAACTCTTCATTTGAAGAAGAAATTACGAGGTTTCCTGATAAAATTTTCAAACATTTTTATGCACAGAATAGTTAACAAAACAATTTTATTTCAATTTTTGTGCACAATTTAATTTTTTTTTTTTTGCTTTTTTGGGGTGCATATTCCAAAAATAACATATTTTTTTACTTTGAAGTAGAGTTTTTTGATATAAAAAATTCTTTTTTTTATCACTTTTCAGGTTTTTTGACATGTCTTTAATTTTCTATGGATTTGAGTTTAGTTTACTTTTAATTTAAAGTTTATAAGTACGCTTCCTTTATGAAAAATATTGCTGCAAGTCACAGAGGTTGATTACTATAGTTCTTTTTTTCTCTTGTGCTTTTGGTTGCATACTTTCCACTAAAATACTAAAATGCAAACTAGCTAACTAGTATCACCATAATCCCTAATCTTTTACGAATTGTGTTCCCTTAAATGTGGTGACCGTGGCATGCAGGTCAAGTGTGTGGCTTAGCATACTCGGAGCCCGGGTTCGATCCCCAGCCGCGGCGAAAAGTTTTTTTTATTAAAAAATTTTTCTGTTCGGTCATCACCTCTCTGCAGACAATGGCAAACCTCAGAGAGTAAATAATGCCATGTAAAAGCTTCTTGAGAACATGAACTTTAGCCGTTCGGAGTCGGCATAAAACATGTAGGTCCAGTTCTCGGTCAATTGTGCAAACATTTAATTACACACACAACACAATTGATCATTAGAAGCTCGGTCAAAGTCCTTTCTAGGGCTGAAATGGCCAATTTGTTTTTTTTTTTTTGTTCCCTTAAATATTAACAACTAACTTTCTTGTAATATTCATTGAAAAATTTCATATTATAATAATGTACCGTAATTTTAAATTTTATACTCAAAACAATAAAATTAGCCGTAAACACTAGGTCTGTTTCCGTTTTTTCATAGAAACAAGCGAGTCCGGTATAAAAAAGAATATATATTCTGGACCAGCGTCACCTTGTAAGTCGATCTGGCCTTGTCTGTCTGTTCGTCCGTCGGTGTGTTGTCCCTTAATATAAGATTAGAAGGAGTTGAGATAATTGCATGATCCTTGGCACACATATTCAGATATACCCAAAAATCTGCACTATTGACTATTTTTGAAATCCGCCCAGGTACAATCCTACCTCCCATACAACCTAAAAATTGAAATCACTATATAGAGGGTTTCATTTAAGCTACAGAAATTAAATTTATTATGTATGTATTTTGTACCAAAAATAAGACATGCTCATAAAATGGTCGTCTTCCCCGACGAACACGCCCACCTCCCATACAACCCACAATATTGAAAATACAATAAAAGCGTTTTATATATAACATACAGGGATAAAACTTGGTATGAAAGGATTTCATATCAAAACTAAAGTGTGCACACAAAATGGTTGTCACTCGCCCACGAACACCCCCACTTCCCCATTATATTGAAAATATCATAAAAAGGATTATGTGTGACCAGCACGGATAAAACTTGGTATGGGAGCTTTTTATATCAAAACTAAGTTTTCCACTGGAAATAGCCGTCATCTGCACTCGACACGCCCAACTCCCATACAACCAAAATTAGTGAAACCTATTAAGAAATTCATACATGTATTTTGAAAAAAGAAGAAGTTATTAATATTTGTTTAAGGTACTATTACAGTGTGAAGCGATTAAAAACAACACCTTTTTTATTAATTTTTTTTACATAGTATTATAAAATTATTCAATTCAAATTTATTTACATTATGTACAGTTAAGTTGAAGATAAAAAAAAAATTTTTTTTTTGTTTTTGTATTTGTTGTTTATTTTCTAGAGGTCGTTGAAGTTGGCGTGTTTAAAAAAAGGTTGTAAGTTGGTTTCTCATCTCCAGCATTTCCAAGGCGTCGGAAAGTAAAAAATCAAAGTGCATTCTTCAGTTAAGGGTTGTAGTTAAGCACTCTACCTACGCAAATAAAAAAATAAGGCAAACAAAAAAAATGGCATGCGTTGAAAAACAAATTTACAAAAAACCACTCTTTTTGGCAGATATTCTGAGCCGTAAAAAACAAAATATAAAAGTTTCTCTGCTTTTTATAGGTAGAGTGCTTAACAGAGTCTATGAAGATCACAATAAATCAAGTTTCATCGAAATCGATCAAGCAGAACTCGAGATATATTAGAAACCAATTCGAAAAAACTTGTTTCGAGAAAAACGCGATTAGATTTTCTTCTATGAAGGATAATATATGAATAAATGCGTGACACACGAATATAATGTGTATTATATCTTTTTTTTTATTTTATATTTTTTTCCAAAATTTCGTACACGTATTCTTAAGACCTTAAGGAACCAGATTCTAAAAAAAAAAAAAAAAAATTTTTCATTTTTTACACACTGTAATAGTACCTTAAAGGACATTTTACCTAATTTTGCCGAAATTTTAGGAGTGTTTTTTAATTAAGGCTTGTGGAAAAACGGTAAGAGATATTTGAGAAATTTTTTTTTTTAAAACAAAAAAGCCAAAAAAATAGGTAAAAGTTTAAACCTAATGTGACGGGTTGACTAAGAATTTTTTCATAAAACTAATTAGAAACAAAATGGCGGCTACGCAAAGTTAAAATTAAAAAAAGGCCTACAATATTAGGACAAAAGTAGCCCTACAATTTTATTGAAGACTTTTTAAAAAAAACTCGGTCAGTTTTTGTTTCAGATAAGCCAAACTCGAGATATCTTGCACTCATTTACGAGGAAGTGACGTCACTAAAAAAAATAAAAAACTTTTATTTGTTGTTTTTTATATTTATGTAAAACAAAATAATATTTTCTCAAATATCTCTCACCGTTTTTGCAGAATCATTACTTCAAAACAATCCTAAAATTTCAACAAAATTAAATATCTCGGAATTAGAAATAACATAGAAAAAATAAAAAAAAATCTGTGCTTACTTGTTATCAGCTTATTTTAAGCAATTTGACACTTTTACAATTCGGAACAGAAGTAATTTCTCGAACTACAACATGAGACTTTTGACAGGGAGGAAAAATTTTTGAAATGAAACATGTATCGGTGAAGTTTAGAAATTGAAAACGAAAATACATTATTTTGTATGCCAAAATGCTGGTATGACTAACATCTTAAACATCTAGGATTAACATCATAGAAAAGTTATCGATAAAAGTTGTAAAGTCGGTAATCGTTTTTAAGAGTTCTTTTTTCTGAGATACAAAATTTGTTATTTTAATTTCAATCCGGTCTAATCCACATCTGATTGGGTAAACCGGATAGAAAATAAATTCATAGAAAAGTAAAACGCTCCAATGAATTTACTTCGATTTAAAAATCTAATCCGGAAATCGTTTTTTAGAATTCTTTATTCTTTTGGATCACAAACTTTGGTACCTTAATTCTGGAACCGGTTTAATCTACATCTATATCTATACAAAACATAATAGTGTGAATTTGTGTTATTTTGCAGAAACTTCAGTTTATCTAAGTGAGAGATTAGTTTTACATGACACAATGAACGGGATTGAACTGAGGTGTTTTAACTCATATATAGCCTATAAAGTTGTACAGCAAGAAATACAGCACTACAACTGAAAGGAGCTGGGTATTATCAGCTTATAATAATAAGAGTCTTCTAAAATGGCAGCGCCTATAAAAACTTAAATTATAAGCTAAATTGCATAAAAACTTATTTATGATTAATTAACTCAATTTTAAGTTAATTAATTAATAATTTTAATTTTTCTTAAGAACTCAATACGCTCTTAAGAGCTGTTTGAAAATTAAACAATCCGGAGAAGCTCTTCTTCAAAGAGGCTTATAATAAATAAACAATAATTATAAGTTTTTAAAATTAAATTTTTGTTTAGGTTATGGAAATTGGAAAATCTGTATATTATTTGTCTTGTTTATATATAACCATTTATTAGTTTATATTTCCTATTCCAAGAATACATGCACATGGTTCAAAATTCACATGGCATTTTTCTCGAACTGAAGTAAAAATCAAATAAAAAAATTTCTTATCACAAACATATGAAATGACCTCGTTTTAAAAATGCGTGAATACAAATGAAAGTACTTAACCTTAAGTATGGCTAGTTAAGTCTTTAAATCCACTGACCTTCAACACATGTTAGAATGTGAACAGAGAACGTCTCGTCAATCATAAATTTATCAGATATCCAACATATACGGGAAGTGTAATTTGAGAATCTAAACTAATCTGAAAGTGTGAATATAATATTCGCATTTCCAAAAGATAACGTGCAGTTCTACTGACTAATACCTTAATAAATTAAATAGATTATGATTAATACGGTATGATTAATAGATTGTGATTAATATTAAAACTCGTATTTTGGAAAGGATAAAAAAATTGGAAAAATGTTGAACGGAAGTGTTTATAACTCTCATATTAAAATGTGAAATTATTTTTTGTCAAAAAAAAATCTGTGTTTCATTCAAAAAGTCACGGACTTATTGACCCACCCTCGTATATGTATATATATTTGCATTATTGGCATTTTGAAAATGTCTTAAATGTACCATTTTTTATGATTTAGTTGCAAAAAATTTAAATTTTTTAAAGGGATTATTTAAAAGGAATATTTTTTCTAAAGATGTAAAGCCCTATTTTCAGAAACTAATATTTGAAATTTATGGTTAATCTCCAAAAATGTGATTTACATTTTAACATCAAAAATTTATTAAATGCCCCTGAATTACGTTTTAAAATATACACTTTCAGCTTAAGATAATGAACGCTAATTTTCTCTGACCATAAAACTACAAAAACTTCAGTAGCTATAAAGATAAAGTAGCAGTGTTGTTTTTTTTTTTTAATATAATTAAATCACTATCTACACATAGCCATTTTTTATAGCAAGGTTAAAAAAGCACACAAACTATATAATTAAAATAAACATTAAATGATGTTAAATTTTACTTAAATTGTTCCTTGATAACTAAAAAAATATAATAAATTTCAATTGTTCCTTGTGCATGGAAATCCTTAGTTTGATAATTTGAGAGTTCCTCTGAGTTCCTAAATGTTAGTCCTAACAAAAGGTTATTTTAATAAACCACTCTAAACTTCTATAAAATTGTATTAATGATGTCGTGTGTGCTCACAAACCCTCTACCAGGCATTTTTCAAGTGTCTTAAGTGTCATAAGGCCTTAATCCTTTTACAAACTGTTTTGAACAATTAGTTATTTATCTCAAGTTTTAAACCTGAGCCATTCTCAAAATCTAGTTTTTAAAAATTTTATTTTAAAATTATATTAATTGCTTTATACATATATTACCTACTGTTATAAAAGAAAACTATATCTAATAAACGTTCTCATAAATTTTAAACTGACTCTCTCTTTCTCCTCTTGTTTCAGGTGGCCGCAACGGAAAGCAATACTAAAATTAATAAATTGATTGGAAGTGGAAATAGCGCGAGTTCATCTGCATTGAACTTGAATAATAATAAATTAAATACGAATCTGCAATCATCAGCTCACAATTTGCAAAAAAATTTAAATAAAAAATCAACGGGATTAAGTAAGTTCCATTTAGAATTTTTATTACTACTAGTATGTGTTTTTTTTTTTTTTTTTAAATACAAATTTATATTCATAAGGCTGGATAGAACAAACAAAATACACAAAAAATAAATAAACATTTCTTAACAATATGTTAATTTCAGTCATGTTAACAAAACCATAACAAAAACCTTTCTGTTTATATTAAAATAAAAAAATTGTTGACATATACTTTTATCATGCAATTAAAACTGTCTATGGTCTTTATTTAACTTTGTTAAAAATTTCTCAATAGAAATAATTGGCTCAACTAAAACAGGCGCATTATCATCGTCTTCGTCGTCCTCGTCGAGTAGCGGAAGTAGTGTTAGTGGTGGCGGCGCCAATATAGGAGGTAAAACAAATATAAACGCTTCCTCATCGTCATCATCTTCCTCGTCATCATCATCATCATCTTCGTCCGTATCGAGTGAATCGAAGGATACAAATTTTGAGTACGAGGACGAGTGGGATATCGGTGGTATACCAGAATTGCTCAACGATTTGGACGCTGACATTGAAAAGTCATCTTCAGCTGCACAGCAAGCAGCAACGGCAACATCGGGTGGTGGCAGCAGCAGCAACAATAATAACAACAACAACAGCAGCAATAACAACAAGAATCATCAACAAGCTAATTTGAAAAATACAAATATAACAACGAATACACTGTCAGCCCAAGCAGCAGCATCAGCAACATCCCCAACTTCACCTATTAAAATAAATACAACAGCGGCAACAACAACAACACCTACAACTGCTTCTAACAAAGCCGCCGCAATTCAATTTGCCAGACAAGGAATTGTTGCCGGCAGCACAATTGGAGGCATACGCGCAACACTGTCTAACAACAGCAGCAGCGGCGGAGGCGGCGGCAACGCTAGCGGAGGCAACGCTAAAAATCCAAGCGTTGCCAATAAATATCAACAACAGCAACAACATCATAATTCGAGTAACTTGAAGAATTTTAAATTGCAACAATCAGCTTTGGTAGCACAACTTACCAGTGGTAGTAGCATCAACAGCAACACCAACAGCTCGAAAAACAGCTCATCTTCATTTCCGAATTCAACGCCAGCCTCTGCTATTGCTGCTGCAACAACATCATCCTCCTCCTCCACATTGTCTTCATCGACCTTTGCCGGGTTTTCAAAGGGCGGAAATCTTGTGTCCTCGTCCTCATCCTCCTCCCCCTCCGGGAGCACAGCGAAATTCCCAAGCGGCATGTCATCGCAAACTGGCAATAGCAACAACGTTAGTGGTGGTGGCGGCGCTGGACAAGGCTCCCAAAGTGGCAGTTCTGGTGGCAAATCAAATAACACAAAAATGTCAATTGATCATCAGGCGACACTCGATAAAGGACTAAAAATGAAAATTAAACGTACAAAACCAGGCACTAAGACATCCGAGGCTAAGCACGAGATTGTCAAAGCCACCGAACAACAGCAGCAGCAGCAACAACAGCAACAGCAGCAACAACAACAACAGCAACAGCTACAAAACGGCAACATTAGCGCCAACGCCACGTTAGATGATGGCAGCGGCGGTCCCGGTGCCAATATTGGACCCAACTCTTCAAATTCATCATCATCGTCCTCATCCTCGTCGTCATCGTCATCCTCAGCATCCTCCACCGGCAGCGGCGGCACTTCAAATGCCAGCAATTCCAATTCGTCGAGCAACAAAAAGCACCTCAACAGCAGCAGCACAGCCAATGGCGGCAATAACAGTAGCCATAGCAGCGGCCTCACTTCCAGCAACAGCGGATCGAGTGCAACTACAGGCAGTGGTGGAAACTCAACGCCACAAGGCACAAAGCGCGGCAGCTCCGGACATCGGCGTGATAAAACCAAGGAGAAAACAACACATTCCAATCGCATGACAGCGGCCGACAAGGAACGAGTGGGCATGACTGACAAAGAAACCATGAATGACAAAACTGTTGGCTGCAGTTGTAATCTAGATGCTAGCACAAATGGTGGACCACCGTGTTCACATCATGCCTGCATACGTCGCACCGAGAATGTTGCACTCGCCCAGCGCATTGCAGCAGGCGCAAGTGGTGGCAATTCCTCCGCAGCTATACCACCCGGCGTTTTCACACCTTCTGCAGGCTCACCGGCGTCTGTAGTATCCGCTGCAGCAGCGGCAACAGCTGCTTCATTGCTAGCTGCAGCAACAGTAGCCGGCAATACCACTGGTACAGCAACGCAGTCAACGAACAGTGGTTCACCGAATGCGCCTGGACCACCAGGTAACACTGGCAAAGAAACAGCGGGCAGCATAAAAATCTCATCTCATATCGCTGCACAATTGGCTGCTGCAGCAGCTTCAGGTAATTTCAGCAGCGTTGGTGCTGGAGGTCCATCTGCTATGGGACCGAATAGTTTAACAAACAACGCAGCAGATAGCGCCAAATCCACGACAACAACAACAGCATCGAATTCAGCAACAGCCAAACATCTGGCACCCGGCATGATCTCAGCTACAGTGCATCACACGATTTCAGTACCAGCCGGCATGAATAGCAGCAGTGCTTCCAATAATTCAATCACTTCCAGTGTTGCCGGTGATGATGGCCTTAAGAGTCCACCAGCCAAACGCGCCAAACACATCGACTTACCCAGTAGTGGTGCGAATTTAAACAATAAAGAGATGGTGGACATATGTGTTGGCACATCTGTAGGCACTATAACTGAACCCGATTGTCTCGGACCATGTGAGCCGGGTACATCGGTAACGCTTGAAGGCATTGTTTGGCATGAGACTGAAGGTGGCGTATTGGTCGTCAATGTTACATGGCGCGGCAAGACTTATGTAGGCACATTACTTGACTGCACGCGGCATGACTGGGCTCCTCCAAGGTATATATTTGTAACAAACATGATTACTTGAATTTTGTAATATTTTCTTGAAATTCACAAACATTTTAGATTCTGTGATTCACCAACTGAAGAACTAGACGCTCGTACTCCGAAGGGACGCGGCAAACGTGGACGTAGTGCTGCTCTGACTCCAGACTTAAGCAATTTCACCGAAACCCGTAGCTCTGTGAGTGATGAGTACACTAACATTTTTGTTTTGTTCATATATAAGTAGCTACAAAATCAAATTTAGATCTTTTTTCATTTTCTTTAAATGGAGATTAATGCTAGAGTGTTCAAAACGGTTCGGTTCATTCGATAAAATGCGCGCAATTTAAAAATAAATCCGAATTTTATATATATTTTGAGCTCTCTAATAAACGCATAATTTGATGTTGATGAGACAGAGTCTGACTAACGTATTCCATAAACAACAGATTTATTTTTCCCATGCACAGGTTCATTCCAAACTACGCAACGGTGCTGCCAAGGGCCGTGGTGCAGCCTCGCGCACAAATTCCGGCTCAACATCGAATACAAATACAACCACTACAAGCACAGCCAGTGGTGGTGGCGGCTCGACGTCATCGTCCTCATCATCCTCAGGCAATGGTGGCAGCGGCAGCGGCAGTGGCGGCGGTGGTGGTGGAGCCACAAATACGCCGAGCACTTCGCCCACGGCATTCCTACCGCCACGCCCGGAAAAGCGAAAATCAAAAGATGAATCACCGTCGCCGGTAAATGGTGAAAGTGCCAGCAGCACCTCTACCTGTACTACAAACTCGGTTAGCATAGCAAATGCTAGCGGGATTCCTATATCAGCCAGTGGCGGTGGCCTAGCTGCCACACCATCTCCACAAAGTCTCGTCAATCCCGTAACGGGTCTAAATGTTCAAATTTCTACAAAGAAATGTAAGACTGCTTCGCCGTGCGCGATCTCACCTGTGCTGCTAGAATGTCCTGAACAGGATTGCAGCAAAAAATATAAGCATGCTAATGGTTTGCGCTACCATCAGTCGCATGCTCATGGTGGCTCTGTGTCCATGGATGAAGACTCCATGCAGCAGCTGCCGGAGGAGGCACCAGCATCACCGTCATCCCCAGCAGTGCCTGCACAGCCAAGGCCGACAACGCCAATGACAACGGCAACTGACACGGCAGCTGAAGTGGATGCACCCTTGAGTGCTGCAACAGCTGCCGTTGTCACGCCAACATCAATTGTGTCATCGCCAGCTCCAATATCCGCCGCTCCTTCATTGACTCCAACTCCTGTAGCGCCTCCGCCACCTTTAGTGCAAGTGCCATCGCCAGCATCTACAACTTCAAATGCAGTTGCAGTTGTTGGTGCTGCAACTGAATTAGCAACATCGTCATCATCGTCGCTGACTGCAAGTGCACCAGTTGCAAGCGTCACAACAACTGCACCAATTATTACTGTGCCCACAGTGGTCAGCGCAAGTGGCTTGTTGACAACAGCGCAACCGTTGCAGCCACAAATGACAGCAAGTTCAGTTCAGCCGACGCAGCTGCCAACGCATGCCATAGCTGGTGGAAGCATAACGGCAGGAATTTCGGGTCAAGCGCTGTCACAGCAACAGCAACAACAGTCGTTAGGTCTTGTCAGTGCAGCTGGTGGAATGCCGCCGCTGTTATCTGAGCAACAGCAGGTGTTGCTGCAGCAAGGAGCGCGTACGTATTTTAACCAATCTTCTTACTTAATGATCATTTCTATTTAGCTAATAATATAATTTTTTTTTTGCTTAGTTAAACCTGGTGTACTTCGCTTTGGTCCACAAAATGATGGCACGTTGGGCATAACACCTGTTGGTATAGCTTTGCAACAACAGCTGCAGCAGGCAACTGCTCAGCATGCGTCACCGCAGACCAGCACGCTACCAGGTCAGAGTCCTCTGAGGCCAGTGCCAGTTACTAGCAATGCTCAAATGTTAGCCACAACAGAAGCATTATTGCATCAACAGCAGCAGCAACAACAACAACAACAACAACAGCAACAACACGTTATATATCCCAGTGGACCACCAACGCAAATTCAGCCAAGTCCACAGCAGCAACAGGGTATCGGTATACCGCTTACTGCCAAAACAACGTCTAGCTTTGCTGTTGGCGGCGGCAAACCGAAAAAGAATCGCAAGTCGCCAATGCCCGGAGAATTTGACAATTCCATGTCACGCGATGATGTGCAAAGTCCTGCGTACAGTGATATATCCGATGATTCTACTCCAGTGGTAGACTCAGAAATGATTGGTAAGATTTATCAACAATATCTGAGAAAATTTTTTGATTTAATGGATTTGCTTTGTTTTTTCTGCAGACAAATCTCAACCACCCAAACACGTTGACTTGCTTAGCAAAAAGCCTCAAGACATAGGAGGGCCAACAGGTCTCGGCGGACCTCCACCTATACCGCCGCTTGGTGGCTACGGCATGTATCAGTTCTATCAGCAGCAACAATACATGATACCACCACCTAGTGAGCATCAGCAGCAGCAGCAACAAGCCGCTAAGGGTCCGCCGCAACTACCACCGGTGCTTGGACAAGCGCCAACAGCGCAAGCACAACAGCAACAACAGCTGTCACAACAACCGCCTCCGCATTTGCAACAGCAGCAATCGCCGCTCCTGACTGACTATAATAAGAATAAAGATCCTCCACTCGATTTGATTTCAAAGCCAACGCCGCAGCATCAACACCAGCAACAGCAGCAGCAACAACAACAACAGCAAGAAAGCAGCAAAGATTCATCAACTGGTGGTCAACCGCCTCCAGTGAATCTAAGCAGCATACCGCCACCAGGCAGTGGACTACCGCCTGGTTTGAGTGGTTTGGCAGGTCTTGGCGGTCCTGTAGGCCCTGGAGGTTTACCTAATCCAACACCAGCTAAGCCCATATCGCATTTTTATCCATTCAAGTAAGTTTTTTGCCAACAATATTCATATAAGCAATTTCAGATGCTTATTTTTATTTTTTACTCTCTTCTTTTGCTTTAGTTATATGACGCCTGGCTATCCATATAATGTGGAAGCTAATTATGGTCCGGTATCAATTGTTTCATCGGCTGAAGATGCAGCCAAACTTGGTGGTCATCCTGGAGTACAAAGTGCACAGGCCGTACAGCAGCAGCAACAACACCAACAACAGCAACAACAGCAGCAGCAGCTACAACAACAACAACCAATTGGCATTAAAGACGAACGCACTAAAGAGAGTCCCAGTCCACATGAGAACTCAAAAATGACAACGCAACTTCAGCAACAACAACAGGTACTTTTTGCAAACAAACTAACAAATTAATGTTCACAATTTAACATTAACACGATTTTTTCGATTCTTCTAGTTGATATCCAGCAAATTGATAAAGAGTGAGCCTTTAATTAAGCAGGAAATCAAACAGGAGCCCACATCAAATCCTCCACCACAACAACAGCAGCAGGTGCAACAGCAGCAACAACAACAACAGATGCCGCAACAGCCTCATGCCATGCATCCGAAGGATTTGCAGGCACTTGGCGCTTATCCTAGTATTTATCAGCGTCATCCTATGAGTATAGCGGCACAGCAGCATCTGTCGCGTGAAGAAGAGCTGAGACGGTATATTTTCTAGTACTTCGCAAAATAAAATTTCTTAACAAATATTGTTTTATTACCCAGGTACTATATCTTCTCGGATCAACAGCGTCGGCAAAATGCAGCAGCAGCACAAAACAATCAAGCTGCTGCTCAGCATGCTGGCGGTGGATTAACGCCTCAACAGCATCAGCAATTGCAAAATCAACAAAAAGACGAACAAAATGCGCAACAACAACAGCAGCAGCAACAACAACAGCAACAGCAGCAGCACCATCAGCAACAACAGCATGCTATGTCTATTGCGCATCAGCAACAACAGGCCATGCAGCATCATCATCAGCAGCAACAACAGCAAATGCAACAACATCAACAGCAGCAACAACATCAGCATCAGCAGCAGCAACAACAACAGCATCAGCTACAACAACAGCAGCAGCAACAACAACAGCAACAACAACAACAGCAGCAGCAGCAAAATAAGAGCAAATCTCAGTCGTCGAGCTCGTCAACTCCCAGCGGCAAAGCTACAAACCTTACCAAAGAGTCTCCGAACACAAACAAGCAAAAAGACGAGGAGATCAAGGTTAAGCAAGAGGGTCAAAAACCCACCATGGAAACTCAGGGTCCGCCCCCACCACCAACGTCTCAATATTTTCTGCATCCCTCATATATTGCACCAGCGCCATTTGGTTTCGATCCCAATCATCCGATGTATCGCAATGTTTTAATGTCGGCTGCACCCTACAATGCACCGCCTTATCACTTGCCAATGGCACGCTATCATGCGCCAGAAGATCTCTCACGCAACCCGGGCACAAAAGCATTGGATGCACTACATCACGCTGCCAGTCAATACTACACAACGCACAAAATTCATGAGCTCAGTGAACGTGCACTAAAATCTCCCAATAGCGGCGGTGGTGGCGGTCCTGTTAAAGTGAGCGTCTCTAGTCCGAATGTGGGACAGCAGCAGCCTGGTGCTCCTGGTGGACCCGGAAATATTGGTGGACCAGGTGGTGGTGGCGGTGGTGGGCCACCAGTTGGACCAAATTCGGGACCAGGCAGTGGTGGTGGTGGAGGTGGTCCCAATGCGGTCAGTGGACATATGCCACCCTCAAGTCAACCGGGTGGACCATTAAACTTGCAGCCACCGCCAAATAGCATGGGTCCAGGTGGCGGTGGACCAACTAAGCAGCAACAGGAAATGAGTCAAAAAGGTTTAGTAGGGCCAGGCGGCCCTGGAGGCTTAGTTGGCGGTCCCGGCAGTATTGATCCACATGGCGGTGGCGGTGGTACTGTTAAACAAAATACGGCCGGTGGCCCAAACGGTGGCGGTGGTGGTAATACAGGTGGTGCTAGTGGCGGCGGCAATGCAGCTGATTCACGCAGTCCACCACCGCAAAGACATGTGCACACGCACCATCATACGCATGTTGGACTTGGGTATCCAATGTATCCGGCGCCCTATGGAGGTAAGCACATTAAAATATATTTATTTTCCCTTAAAATTTTTACAAAACTTTAAAAGAAAACTAATGCTTGGTTTTCACTAGTCATTTTTGAATTGACATGGAAGTTTAAAGTGTAAAATATTACATATATAACAACTTTTATGGAATTTTTTGGTAAGAACGTGTGAAGAAATCAGTTTTACTAATTTTTAGCCACTTTTTGTCATTCTTTTGAATGACAACTGACCATTGAAAATTACATAATGAAAACCAGGCTTAAGGATAAAATAAAAAAACTAAATAAATTATTATAAATTAAAACGCCTAAAGGCGGTTCTGGGCATTACACATAAAGAAAATGGGCAGGCGCGATGAAATTTTCTGCTATAAAACATATTTTTTTTGTTGAAACTGAAAAAAAAAACTATGCTTTATTCAACATTTTTTTTTGAAAATAAAATACAATTTTTTGCATGTCATCAAATAAAATACTTAAAATGCATGTCATCATAAAAATAAAATCCTACAAAAATAACATTTTGACCGTTATTTGAGGTTATGGAAGGCAAAGAAACATTTTTTGAGGTTGGGTTACAAAGATTGAGTTTGCATTTTGTACAAAAAACCTGAGTTTCAGACTTGCAACCGAGCATTTTGTAAGTTTTTTTTTTGGTCACAACAATCCAGAAATTCGCACCAATCGCCGAACTGGTCATAACGGACTTTATCTACTGACAAATAAGATTGTTTCGAATTAGATGGATGTAGAACGCGCGACGCAGAATGAAATGGTGGACACATCCAACTTAGCAAAATGCTTCAGGCACTTTGGAACGAATGTTGAGCAGTGGGAATTTTGAGACTCCTTCATGAATTCAGTGGTTGAGAATATATGCATTTACAATGGCTTGGTCAAAGATATGAAAAAATTCGACCAATCAACCCATTCATCAAGTTCATACCTACCATTTATCGATGTTGTTCCTTTATAAGCACTGGGCAATCAATCTCAATATTTATTTCGATCCCACCAAATCGCTTTCTGTGGTTGAAACTCAATGTCTCAAAACATAAACTGCTGAGTGCCAACGTAAGAAGACAGCAAACGAACAGTTTTTGAGTCCATAAAACTTTGGATATATAATCTTGAGATTGGTGGAATGAGGTTGATTTGACGTGTTGCTTGAACAGATTCTTACCAACAGCATAGAAAGATGATAGTCCTGTGAATGGTTTGCTTTCTCATGCCCGTCAAAGCCACAGTTGTCTAGAATTCACTCAAGGGTAATTTTGTTATATGTGCAGCCAGATCGTTGAGGACGGGGCACAGTGTAACGATGTCTATAGGATTAGGGACAAAAATAGAAGGAGTTGTCGTAGGAAAACGAAATTTGACTTGTATCATTATTTCATAAATAAAAAACACCACACAAAATTTTATCAAGATCGGCCTCGCCCTTCGCCCACCTCCCATACAACACACAAAAGTGAAACTCTAAAAAGAGGCATATATTTGAGCTACAGCAGTAAAATTTGGTATGTTTATATGTAACATCAAAACTAAAGTGTGTACAGGAAATGGGCGTGATTCGGCCACAGCCACGTCCACCTCGCATACAACCCACAAGAGTAAAACTCTATAAAGAGGCATATACTTGAGCTACATGAATGCAATTTGGTATGTGTGTATATAACATCAAAACTAAGACTTTACAAAAAATTGACGTAATCTATTTACGTTTACGCCCACTTCCCATAATGATTGAACGCTATAAAAAATGTTACATATGGGCAAGAAAAATAAAATTTGGAACGCATTTTATTAATTTAAACAAACTTTATATTTTAAGTTTACAGGGTTTTTTAAATTTAATTTAAAAATTAAGGTTATATTAAGGTTTTTTAAGTATAAATCTTTAAAATGCTTTTTCAGTTTTTCAATTAAAACAGCTTGAAGAGTACTTCTAACCGCGAAAAAACCTACAACGTAACAAGCGTTGACGCTTCATTCTTTTTAGGCCATTGGGGGAAACTTAATAAACAAAACAGAAAATAGTGTTGCTGAGTTAAAGTAATTTGTGCATATTTGAATAATTAAAAAAGTACCACTTGTATTAATTTTTAAATGACTTATATTTCTCATTACTCACAAAATGTAATTACAATGTTTTCAATTTTTATAATGCAAATTTTTTATAAAAATTTCAAAGAAATATTTGTTATGTATGCCGCACACTTCTCATGTGCGATTTGGCGTTTGTACACATGCTGAACTCAATCAAAAATCATTTGTAAAAAAGTGCACGTTTGTAGCAGGTAATATTTTTTATTCTCAATTAAAATTCCTAATTCAAGATACTTTGAGACATATTTAGGCAAAGTGCTAATGCGGCAGCAGGAGATGTTTTTTTTTCCATATTTCCAAAAATTGTTTATCTATTTTTATACCACCACGCGTACTGCGTAAGGGGTATATTAATTTTGTCACGACGTGTGTAACGCCCATAAGGAGGCATGGTAGGTATAGAAAAGTGTATATATTCTTGCTCAGCATCACCATCTGAGTTAATTTAGCCATGTCCGTCTGCCTGTGGACACGATTACAGCCGTAATTTTCAAGCTATCGAGCTGAAATTCGATATTTTAGCTTTTTTTAAAAAAACTAAGATCAAGTTCGAGAATGGACTAAATCGGATGAAAACCACGCCTACCTCCCATACAACCCCAATGATGAAAACTCCATAAAGAAACAAATATTTACGCTACAGAACTTAAACTCGGTATTTGTAAAGTCTATGACAAAACTTGTGTGTTAGAAAAATGGGCGTCATCCACCCACTAACACGCCCACCTCCCATACAACCCTATTATTGAAACCTTTATATAGAGGCTTGTGTCGAAGCTATAAAAGTGAAATTAAATATTTATTATATTTACATAAAAATTTAGACGTGAGAGAAAAATGGGCGTAATCCATCAACGAACACGCCCACCTCCTATACAACCCCAAAATTGCAAACTCTATAAATAGGCTTCTGTCGAAGCTACAGAAGTAAAATTAGATATTTATTCTTTTTATAATAAAACCAAGATGTGTTAGAAAAATGGGCGACATCTACCGATGAACACGCCCATCGGTGTTCATACAACGGTGTTCATACCCATGTATATTGGAAACTATAAATAGGCTAATATTTAAGCTACAGACCTGAAATTGGGTATTTGTGTATATTTTATCAAAATTGAGGTATGTTAGAAAAATTGGCATCAACCACTCAAGAACACGCCCACCTCCCATACAACCCCTAATTGAAAGCTTTATAAAAAGGCTTTTCCTTACTTTGCAGGAAAATGTATATTTTGAATGTATTTTAGACGTCATCAAAATAGTAAAATTTTTTTAAATCTCATATAAATAGAGCTGCAATTTAAGATTTTCTACCATTGCGAATCGCCCGTGGGGGTATTTTAACTTCGGCCAAGTCGAAGATATACCTTACTAGTTTTTTTCTCAGTCGATATTTTGCATTTTGTCACTGTTGTTACACTGTGCGGCGTCAGTCTCTAACACTAGCTTGGATTTGATTATAAGAGATTTCATAACTTTAATGACAGCTTGACTATCAGAGAAGACGACAATCGTTTTGCCCCTTACATTATTCAGACCCTTCAGTCTGATACATCTGTTAATGGCAAGGATTCCAACTTGATTGTGGTATACTGACCTATGCTATAGAAGTGCTTCTCGCAGTGTCCTCCATAGAATCCAACTCATGTGCCTTCCTCCATTTTAGAACTGTCTGTATACTACACAAGGTCGTTTTTGGATGGAGTAAGTTTCCAGTTAGATCTAAGGGAAACATATTATCAAGGAAAGTTGTCCCTTTAAAAAATGGTTGGGGACAATGTTACCCAGATAGAAAAGTCTGTGCGGGCTAAGCTTCGCCTTCATCTGAATAGGTTTGTGAATTGGTATAAGTCCTAAGTTGACATTGAGGACCGCTGTTGGGGTGGGCCAGCTACAGCCTGTCATACATAACTCTGCAGATCTTTGAACTTGTTATAACCGCTTGATGGTTGATGCCCTTCTAGGGCCTTCTTTCACCACACTAGAATAAAAACTATTTCTATTATTTTTTCACCACTGGCTCATTCCATACAGACGAGTGTGACGTTTTGACTACTTTATCGTGCTTTATGGTATTAACCGGTTAAAATTTTAGCAATTTACTATCGGGTATTTTAGAAGATGCCCCAAGGTTTCAAAATGCTAAAACATAATACAATTATTTATACTAGTTTAATAGTTACATTCGCTTAAACACCTGGGACGGGTGTGACGAGCACAAGTTTAAAAACTAAAAATTCTGAGTTTAACATTGAAATTCAGTCCATCTGCCACAATGAGACCATTTTTGACTTGCATATATTCAAATTTAATATATTTTCTGTTGAATACCAGTAAAAAGTATTTTGAAGAAATGGCGATAACCATTCTTTTTCAAACTTTCAAATGGGACGGGTGTGACATAAGATTGTCCCGGATGTGACGAGTGCGAATGATGTGGGAATTATATATAAGAACTTAATAGGTATAATAACCATCATATATTTTTGACACTAAAATCAAAAAAATATGTTTTTAATTAATTTAAAAAAAAAATTTTTTTGCATGAATTTTTTATCAAATTAATACCTATACAAATAATTTTGATTTTTTAATATATTTTAAAAAAAAAATATTTTTTTGCAAAAATTTTTTCGCATGAATTTTTGATCAAATTAATGCCTATACAAATGATTTCGCTATACATGAATATACAAAACTTGTTTTAATCAAAGAATTTATTCATATACTTGCAAAAATTTCATTATTAGAACAAAATTTTGAAAACCGTTCCGGATGTGACCAACTTCTTGTAACGGAAATGAAGAATAAAAATAATTTATTGACTGAGAAAGTTAAGAAGTTAATGTTAAACATCAACATCCTTACTTCAGGAAAGTTTCATTCTTACCATAAGCCCATATTGCTTCTTAGGAAAACTATAGCATTTTTCTGGGACGGGTGTGACACTGAAAAAACACTCAGTTTAAATATTTTTTCTTTGTTAACGCAGTTACCAATCCTTGTTATAAACTGTTCTTGGAAAACATTGTTAACCTAATTTTTTTGAATGTGCATCAAAAGATTGCCATTTTCAACGTTTTAAATCTAAACAAAATATTTTAAGTTTTTCTCAACTCGGAATTTGTCTAGTTAAATTGTCAAAAAACATAAAAAAGCATTAAAACTTAAAATAATTTTGCAACAAGAGTAACTTAAGACTCCATTTTAATGCGAGAACCAAAAATTATTTCAATTGAAAGCATTTTAGGGTTCATATTTCCGTTCCTCATTAGTGTGGAATCAGTCCACTTTAATTTCAAAAATAAACCTTTAACAAGTATTAAAAAATTAAAATAAAACATTTTAAATATATTATATAATATATCTTATAAACACAATATTTAATTGTTTCTTTTATTTTTCGTGTTCTTTAGCTGCCGTTCTAGCCAGCCAACAGGCTGCTGCTGTAGCTGTGATAAATCCGTTTCCTCCCGGACCAACTAAATGAGATCAACTTAATGATAAAAATCCATACAACATAAAACCTTAGGTCTCTAAGAGCTGTTAAAAGTGAAGCAATTCAACGGATTTTTATCATTAGATTAACAAACAAACCAACAAACAACAAAGAAATGTTAACAAGGGAAATATAACAAAATAATTATATTAAATGGACAAAAACTATAGAAGATTTAAGATGCTATATAAACAACAACAACAACAACAAACAAACAACAAACAAAAAATAAAATAAAAAAACTACTACTATGGTATATCATAAATAAATTTAAACAAATATTATTAGAGACATACTTTATATATAAGTTAACATCAAGTAAAATAATTTTAAGCTTTGAATTTATGATGAACATATTTAAAAAGTAGCACTTAAGTTATTCTTAATTATAGCAATAAGTGAGCAATTAAAGAGTTTAAATGTACCATACAACAACAAAAATAAAGTGTGTTTAGTTAATAGTTTAAGTTGTCTTGTTTTTGACAAAGTGGAGTTTTTTATTAGTTTTTATGTTAGTTTTTGCTAAAAAATAAAACAAAAACAAGCTGTTCTTTTTTCGAGCAATAATGTAACGTATGATGTGTATTTATTAAATTTATCATGATTAAACAAACTTGTAACTGTATTTTAAAACAATTTATGTCTGATAACTAAGTAGTAAAAAAATAATTTGTAAATTAAAAAAAAAAACGTAACTTTCTATAGAGCAAAACTAAGTATAAACATTATTATTATTATTGAAAAAGTTAAAGCGCAAAATATTAAAATGTACGTCCTCCTTATGCCAACCAACTTTTAACAAAAAAACAAAGCAAGAGATTAGTCGACAACACACGAACTAGCAAAGAGAAATTTGGAGCTCTCACTCAGCACCAGCAGCAAGTAGTGATGCATTTTTGGAATTGTAGCGCATATTTCGCATCTATTAGAAATACTAGGAATAATTTTTGTTGGCATAATGAGTTGATGGTTGGCTCAATACTACATTGAATGTAATCAAACAAAAAAATTTTAAATTTCAAGCAGCATTGAGCTAATTCTATATGATTACAATTTAAAGTGCTGAAAAATCGCTCTTTGTGTTATGTTCATATTATGCAATATATAAATAAAAAAGTATTTTTAGCTTAAGCCACCAACAACGTGTTGGCAACGTTTAACAGTTGGCAACCTAAATAAAAAAATAAGTATAAAATAAATGCTGCACATTTTGAATTTAAGCATAGTTTTTATATATATATATTTTTTCTTAAACTAACTCATAGTGTAATAATATTCAATGTTTAAAAGAAAGCAAATAAACAAAAAAGGATTTTAAAACGGAGGCAAGCAATCAAACAACTTGCTCTAGCAGCACAGTCTAGAATTCCATACCAAGCGGTAAAATGTATATAAACTACTTTTGATGCTACCATAACTACGAAGATCTTAATAAAAGCAAAAACACTAAATTACAAAGCTATTGTTGAAAACTTTTATTAAAAACAAAAACAAAAAAAAACAAAAATTTAACTCAAATTATGACAAGAGCGTTAAAACAAAATCACTATAATTATATTTTAAAAATCTTAATTTGTTATAAATAAAAGTGTTCTAATATGTTTAATAACTAAAATTAAATCCATTATTATTGTGACTATAATAAACACTTGAAGAATTAGCATAAATAGCAGAGTAGTTTACAACAAAAATAAAATTTAAAAGATAACAAAAACAAACACATAAATATATTATAGCAAACATTTTGTTTTTACTCTAAATGGTATATAAAAACAAAAATATTAAAAAATAAAACATTTATTATTAAACAAAGAAGTAACATAAAGTGCAAGAATATCTTTTTGATTGCTGTTGATAACAAAAAAAAAAAAAAAGTAGAACAAGTTTTGTTTGTTGGTATTTTTAGAGCTGGTATATTTATTAGCTGGAAAGTTAAGCTATGTGCTGTTAAATAAGTTGGCTCATTTAGCTGGCTGCAGCTGTTTGAACCAAAGAGCACAACGTGTTTGTAATGAACATGTGCCACAAAACTGATTTTTTGCCATTTTTTTCTTTAATTCGACATAACTGCGTATTGCATTTGGTGTCAACTCCAATTTTTCACTGTAGGAGCCTTGTTTCATTTCAATAAAATTCACCGAGTTGCATTTTTAGACCTCCTGAACGACAATGCTTTGCTTTACTTTAACGATTTATTCGTAAGCTATGAGCAGAAGTAAGTTAGACCTTTTTCAACAGTTCTCCAGAAAACTTGAATTCAGAATCAATTGTAAGGAAAAGAAGAATAGTCAAATGTACTTGAGAAAAGAACACATAAACTTCGTTATCAAATATGTAAAGCTTCTTTAGGAAATGAACGTTAGCCGTTTGAAGTCGGCATAAAACATGTAGCTCCAGTTCTCGGTCAAATGTGTACAACAAATTAATAACACACACCACACAATTCATCATTAGAAGCTCAGTCAAAGTCCTTTCAAGGCATATTCGTTTTCTGGTTTTGCTTTCTGAGGTACATTTTATACTTGACGAGTACATTTGATACTGCTGATGTATATTTTTTACATGTTGAAGTACATTTTATACTTCCTAAGCACATTTTATACTTGCTGATGAACATTTTATGCTTGCTGAAGTAGATTTTATACTTGCTGAGTACATTTTATACTTGGTGATGTACATTTTATACTTGCTGAAGTACATTTTATGCTTGTTTAAGTACATTTTATACTTGCTGATGTATATTTTATACTTAATGAAGTATATTTTATTCTTGGTGATGTACATTTTATGCTTGCTGATGTACATTTTATACTTGCTGAAGTAGATTTTATACTTGCTGAGTATATTTTATACTTGCTGATGTACATTTTATACTTTCTGAAGCACATTTTATAATTGCTTATGTATATTTTATATTTGCTGAGTACATTTTATGCTTGCTGAAGTACATTTTATACTTGCTGAAGTACATTTTATACTTGCTGAGTATTTCTATACTTGCTAAAGTACATTTTATTCTTGCTAAAGTACATTTTATGCTGGTTAAAGTACATTTTATGCTTTCTGAAGTACATTTTATATTGCTGAAGTACATTTTCTACTTGCTGAAGTATATTTTATGCGTGATGAAGTACATTTTATACTTGCTCAAGTATATTTTCTGCTATCTTTTCTAATGGTACACTTTAAAATTTCGAATTTAGCCTTTTTCTCATATACATTTAATGAATTATTCTAAGGTACGTTTGTTGTTTCCTTTAATGCTATTAAAAATTTCTGAAGCATACAACACGGTTGCAGAAAACGATTGAATTAAGGTCGGAAACGAAATTGCAATACATGTTCAATTATTCAGTGTTCCATACAATGACCTCGATATGTTTTCGAAATCGTTTCACAAATTCGATCAAACAATTTTCGATAAGTTTCTTCTTGTGTTCTAAAACGCATTCTAATCATCTCGAAGCGCCCGGAAGTTAATTAAAAAAAAGTCTGTTCAAGCATTTAAATGGTGCTCTATAGAATTGTGCTCCAGTTAAGAATTGTTGTTGATAATTAAACAATAGTTCGCAAACAACTACAAAAGGAAAACATTTCTTAACAAGCGCCAGTTCAGACAAATAGCGCAGCAATAACAGTTTTAAATAATTTTAATTATTTTTTGTAATATATAAACATGCATATATAATAAAAAAATTAAAACCAACACAAAAATTTTTGTTTTAACATTTTTAACAATTATAATTTTTAATAAATTTAAAGTAAACAAAAAAAAAAGAAAACTGATTATTTTTATATTAAAATAAATTTAAGTAAAACTAGAAACTTTAAATGATAAATATAAAACATACATAAAAATATAAACAGAAATCATAAATATAAAAAAAAATAAATGCAAGAAAATATTTATGACTTAATAAATGCAAAATTCAATGAAATAATAACAAAAAAATTAACATAGTTATATAAGTCGACAAAAGGTTATATTTATGCATTAATATTGAAACTTATAGATTCACACAAACAAAACAAAACAAAAAAAGAAGAAAAAATAAAAACAAACATGCTTAAAAAACCAACAAAAATTAAAAACTTATATTCAAATCATTGTTAGCCAAAGGCAACTCTTAACATCTTATTTTCACTTTTTTAATTTTTTGCATATATTAATAATACATATATATATTTTTTTAATTATTATTATTAATATTGTATTTAATAATATTTATTTTACTTTTAAATTTTATAAATTATTTTTTTATACTAACGACGCTTATTCCTAAAAAATACATACTTGTATAGTTTTGTATTATTAAATTTAATTGTTTTCTGACAGTTTTTTATTTTTTATTAAATTTGCAGAGTAGTTTTAGTTTATAGTTTATTCTATGCAGCGCATATTTTTTACAAAAAAAAAAAACACACAAACTTACATTTAAACACACACACACATTTATTATGAACAATATTCTTATATAGTTATAATATTAAGTGAAAGCAACTAAAAACAACTAAAACAAAAACATACAAAAAATGCAAATATAAAATTATATATTAAAATATAGTTTATAACAATTGAAATTAAAAAATAAAAAACAAAATTAAAAAGAATATGAAATAATATGATGATAAACTGAGAAAAACTACAGAAGAATATTTAAAAAATCAGCTTTAGATGTGAATAAATATATTAATTATAGATATGACTTATGCGTTTTATTTGCTTCGCATATAGCAATATTTTTTTTTTAATATTTTTCAATATCTGCAATTTACGATTTCTAAACCTTATTTTGTATCTTTTACAATTTATGGCAAATGTTTTAAGCTGAGTAGAGATAACTGTTCATTTCGGTTCACAATTTCTTTAGACATTGTAGAAGAGCATCCAACTTAAGCATAGGTCGAATGATGCGGTTATGAGAAAACATTTCACAAGTACCCTGATGAACTTAATTAACTGCAGAATTACAGATATTGAACGAACATGTTACAAATTTCAAGGAAACATTTTTTTAGTTCCATACCAAGGCAAACATATTCGAATGTATGAAACCTGTAAACATTTTCAAAAGCCTCATAAACGCCAGAGAATCACTTGGAAGATGAGACAATCGCCGGCGAGCTCTTTTGAGAGTCAACCGGGTATCGCCGCATGTAAGCAGTTGAGGTCAAGAAAGCAATTAGCATAGAATATTCGCCAAAGAATCGCCGAGAGGGGCCTTAAGAGTTTCGCTGGGAAGAGTCGCAAATGAATCGCCGTGAGGGTCTTAAGCGATTCACCTAGAAGATTCGCAACAAAATCCCCGAGAGGAGTCTTAAAGGATTCGCTAAGAGAATCGTAGAGAGGGTCTTAAGCTATTCGTTCGCTAGGAAGAGTCGCACGCGAACCGACAGAAGAATCTTAAGCGATTCGTTGACAAAACTGGTTGACGAATCGCTTTTAAGGGTCCTCAACGATTTGTTGCTTAGCTTCGTTGTTAAACATTACAAGTTGTTTTAAAGTTTAAAATAGCGGGATCGGCAGACATTGTCCTGTACCAATTCAATGAAGTTTTTGCTGGTTTAACTTTTTGATTAATTTAAACGATTTCTTTCATATTCCAACGATCGCCAAAATGAGACTTTCAAACTTTTTTTATCACAAGCGATTTATCTTTAAAGGATCGCCAAAATGAGCGAAAGAAAATGTTCGTTTAACATATTAAAAATGTTTCGTCAATCTTGAATTAATCGCTTGGGCAATCTAAAGCGATCCATCTGCAAACGATCGTCAGAATGAGCGAAAAAGGTTTGGAAAACTATGTTTGAATCTCGCATTCATCCCTCGGACAATCAAAAGCGATCCATCTTCGAACAATCGCCGGAATGAGCGAAAGAAGATTTAAAATTGTTTCATTAAAAGCTTGTAATTATAATTAAAATAATTATAATTACTTAACCAGTAAGCTCAATAATAAGTTTTAATAATATTGTTTGTTAACAATTTTTAATTTAAAAAATCGCGTATACATCCCTTGGGCGATCGAAAAGCGATACATCTTCCAACGATCGCCGAAATGACCGAAGGAAGATTTTGAAAAGTTTTCGAGAATTGGGAATTCATCGCTTCTTCCAACGAAATGCGATCCATCTTCCAAAGAACCCTTGGACAAATTGCTAGTGCATCGCCAAATCAACTTCTCTTCCAACCATCTTCAAAAAGTTTGCAGAGTGGAAAGTATCATGCCTGTTTTCATGCCACGCAAATATTTTCTTTTGTCGTAGATTAATTTTGATAAAAGTCAAACTTGTACCCAAAATAAAAGTTTTACTTACAATAAATTCAAGATATCGAAGAGAATATTGCTGCTATATCGGCCAGTGTCAACAAGTGGGCTTCTGTAATTCGACCGCGAGGAGCATTTAACGTAAGAACCTCATTATGAAACCTCATAAAAAATACAGCTGGTGCAAGAACTTAAGCCAGGGCTTACCACAACGTCGTTTGTTTGGTGAATGAGCCTTAGAAAAGTTGAATAAAGATCTCTTCCATGATGAAATTGAGGAGGTCGCATGAGAGCGGGTCGCCTTGTCTGAAATCTCGTTCCGTATTAAAGGTTTCGGAGAGCTAATTTTCTATTTGATGGAGCTATATGTATTACTCAATGTAATCCTGCAGAGTCTTATCAACTTTGCAGCGCAGATGTATAATCAACAAAGGGATGGGAGTGTCGATTCGATTTTCGCGGGTTTTTTCAGGATTTGGCGTGGTCTATAAATCTGCTTTCGTCGAGGACGAAAGCCACACTGATAAGGTTTTATCAGTATTTTTGTATGCGGCTTCAATCTTTCACACAATACGCTCGAAAGAACCTTATTCGCAATGAAAATAAGACTGAAACTTCGGTAGTTGGAGCAGATTTTCGGGTCTCCTTGCTCTAATATAGGTCAAAGCACACTGAGATTCCAATCGTTGAGGCATAGGCATGCTATCCGCTAGCCATATTTTTCAGATGAGTTGCTGCATGCACCTCATCAATTCATCGCCGCCAGTTTAAAACAATTCAACTGTCAGACCGTCAGCACCTGCTTATTTGTTCTTTTTGATTCTCTGAATAACAACTTTAACCTCGTCATGGCTAGGTGATGAAATTTCCACTCCATCACCTCGGTTGGTGGTGTCCTGCTGCATTCCTAAGGACGGATTTGTTGATATCGTCGTCATCAAGTAGATTGAAAAAATTCTGTCACCACAATCTCAGTGCTCACTGCGTTTCTGTAACCAATCTCCATTTTCTAGTCTACAAGTGGATGCTTCGCACTTGAAACCTTTGGTTAAGTGCTTAACCTGTTGATAAAATCTTTCACGCATCCTTCTGGCTCTGGTACGCCTCTGAGATTTTCAGCAAGGATCTCTAAAATGAGCGATAAATAAAACTTTTCAACTTTTACAAAAATTGTTCTTAACCCTCCTTCGATTTCGTTGGACGATATCGTCCACAGTGACATTTGAGAAAAGCTGTATCTCGAAAAGGGGAGGGGGGAACGAGTAAATACCCCAACTAAAGGCACGATTACGATTTCCGGGGCGCCGCGATTTGAAAATGTTTTCTGGTAGAAAACAACAAAAAAACATGATTCGCTGAACAAAAAATCGATAACTCTATTAGTTATCGAGTTATCGATTTTTTAAAAAAATTTTTTTGTTAAAAGATCTGTTCAAAAAAGCATCTATATCTTTGCCGTTACTCAATGGATCTTTAAGATTGATATGTCATTTCAAAGGTCAATAAATGACCTTTCAAATATATTTCTTATAAATATCATTGCTACAATATTTTTAATTTTATAAGCGAATTTATTCCAAAGTTGAATTTTTTAATAAAAAGAACCGTTATTTTCTAAAAAATTTACGCTATTGAGTTACTAAAAATATATTTTTTTTGAAAAGCTTACAGTTAGACCTTTTGTTTGACATATAAAAATATACATTTTTTATTTAATTTCACACTATATTACATAAAATTAAAATTTTCCAAGTGTTTTCTTTGTTAAAAAATCTGTTCACAAAATTTTCTATATCTTTGCCAATATCCAATGAATCTTAAAGATTGACATGCTATTCGAAAGGTAATTAAATGCCTTTTCAACGATATATAATACAAATATAATTTCAAAAATGTTTTTAAATTTATAAGCGAGATTTGAATTTTTTAATTAAAAGAACCGTTTTTTTCTGTAAAATTATTGTTTTTAAGGTACTAAAAATATATACTTTTTGATTAGCTGAAAGTTTTACCTTTTTTTCGATAGATAAAAATATTTATATTTTTTTATTAACTGATCGACCAAAAAATACAAATTTTTTTCACTAACTCGAAAATCCCGTTAATTCATATAAATATTGTATTGTAATGGCGATATTCGTAAATATGGAGTAAGAAAGCAAAACATCTTAGGTACAAATGAGTGAAATAAGCAATTTTCCGTACAAGGGCAAATCATTGTATCATAAAAAACACGAGAAAAAGTCAAATAAATTATATATATTATATACCAAATGAAAGATAAATTTTCAAGCTTTAATAATTTACTCTTTATAATTCATAGTAATAACGGTAATTTTTGAGAAAATAACGGTTTTATGTAAGAAATTCTTTTTTTATTGCATAAAAATACCTATAAAATACAAAGTTCTCAACAGATTTCATTAATTTAAAATTTTTCTAAAAGCCTTATATATAACCTTTTAAATTTTACCTTAATCATCAATATCGGTTATATATTAAGAATAATATAGCCGGTTTTCTTCATAGACCTTATAGCAAAAAAAAAATTTAAAAAAATCGATAACTCGGAAACAAATCGATAACACAACATTTCCTTTGGCTATTCTTATTTTTATTAAGAGTACTCTTCGAATCCATCGTCAAATCGCGGCGCCCCGGAAATCGTAATCTCCCCCAACTAAAACCCACAAGGCCGTCAGAAGACGTCGCGTTGCTTGTCTGCAAGGTGCGGTCAAAGTTGGCCCGTGGACGAAATCGTCCAACGACGACGTCGAAGTAATTTTTTAATTTATTAAAGTGAGTAAAAAAAAATTTGTTCGTGGAAAATACAGTTTTATTGATGTATGCAAATTTTTTATCGATAGATTAAGGCCCAGTTTCACCAGTTAAGCCTCAGCTAAGTTTTCACAACTTTTACACAATTTCAAAATTGTTTTGCAAAATATGATCAGCTATTTGCTGTCGACGACTTAAGTATAAGTTAACAGAGCTTATACTTAAGTTGGTGAAACTGGCTCTAAGTTTTACCGTAAAAAGTTTTGATTTTTGTAAAATAAAAAGAAGTCGTTTGGTATTTTCAGATTGCAAAATAATTATACTTTTTGAAACGCAGCCAAATTTGAGTAAGTTTTTTCGAAAGTTATGTAAATGAAGAGTAAATTCCTCAAATTGAGAATTTTTCATTTTTGCAAATAGTTCATCTTAAAAAATTCAAATCTGATATTTATGCGCTTATACATTTAAAAACATTTTTGAAAATATATTTGTATTATATATCGTTGAAAAGGCATTTAATTACCTTTCGAATAGCATGTCAATCTTTAAGATTCATTGGATATTGGCAAAGATATGGAAAATTTTGGCAACAGATTTTTTAACAAAGAAAACACTTGGAAAATTTAAATTTTATGTTATATAGTATGAAATTAAATAAAATATGTATATTTTTATATGTCAAACAAAAGGCAGAGATAATGAGATGGGAAACTTCGACAAATTTTTAGCAAGAAAGAGATAGCCTTCTGTCAAAATGGCAACAATACCAACATAAACTCTATAAATGTGTTAGTGCAATTTTTGACATACTCCCCAGTTACCTTAATAAAAAACATAATTCAACAGTTTCCTTAATTGTAAGCAGTCTGGTGAAAAACTCACTGGCCACATCCAGCGCACTCAATTATTTATTTTTCTGATTTGGTTGGTATGTGAAACGTCAAAATAGTTGTCAAGTTGGTGAAATCTAAAACGTTTTGAATATGTAAAACAGTTAATTAAAAAGTTTCACATATTAACTGAGAAATTATAATATGCCCTTAATTATTTTATTTAATTAATTAATTAATTTATTGATTTGATCAAACTATTTGAAGCATGGCCAGTGCTACGTCAAACGTCAGAATAATTATAAAGTTGATTAAATCCAAGGTTGTTTGTCAAAAAGTTTGACAAATTAACGATAAAATAATATTCATTGATTTTTTAAGTACATACTTTGCGAGTAAATTTTTGTGTACACAGTTATCTGCACTCTAGATACCAGCAAATAATTGTGTAAAATACTTTCCTTATTATGCACATTTTTCTTTATCACATCAGCTACATGCATGTGTAATTTGTTAGTGCAGAGGCCTTATTCTTAGCTGTGGGAAGAAATTTAACTTGCCTGAGTCATAGCAATGTTGGACTTTTGTTGCATGCACGTTTGATTGAGGTTTCCTGCCTAGCCGGCGTTAGCTTGCATGCCTGCAGCACCAACTTGTTGTCACCTTTTGATTGCCAAGGCAGTTCTACTCCGTTCCATTCTGGTTGTAGTCTAAAATTTCTAAATCCGTACACACAGTTGCTACACATTGATTCAGTATTCATATTTTTCCAATTATACGGACTTAAATTATTAAAATGTAATTAAATAACTAAAAGGCCCGACATCTGACACTGACAGCCGATACAGCAACACTTGACAGCTATGAGGTGAACTCATGTACACAATATGTGAGACTCTAAATGTATACAAAAATAAAAGAAGAAGCATGAATATGGCGGGAAACATGAAAAAAAACAATACTGAAAATAAGTTTCCCATCTCATTATCTCTGCAAAAGGTCTAACTGTAAGCTTTCCAAAAAAAATATATTTTTAGTAATGGCGTTTTCGTTTCTACCAAAAAATGTTGCCTTTTCATTGCCCTTGCCTTTTTTCGTGTTCGATTCTAAAATAAGTGCAAACGGGTGAGTAAATTCTGTGTTCGTTTCTTAAAATGTCACACTCACTGAGGGCAAAAAATGCGCATTTTCTGCCTTGCAAACTTTCTCAGGGTAGATGATTGCCCTGCATATCAGCTGTTTTTAAAACGATAATATTATGACATGCGTGCGTTAGACAAGGATGGTTATATTCGTTTATTTAAGTTGACATTTTTCGAGTAGGCAAAAACATGCACTTTTACAGGGTTGCGGGCAACATTGAAAACATTTTGCACTGCGACAGGGCAACATTTTTTGGTAGAAACGAAAACGCCATAACTTAATAACGTAATTTTTTTAGAAAATAACGGTTCTTTTTATTAAAAAATTCAACTTTGGAATTAATTCGCTTATAAAACTAAAAATATTATAGCAATGATATATATAACAAATATATTTGAAAGGTCATTTTATGACCTTTCAAATTACATATCAATCTTAAAAATGCATTGAGTAACGGCAAAGATATAGATGTTTTTTGGAACAGATCTTTTAACAAAAAATTTTTTTTAAAAATCGATAACTCGATAACTAATAGAGTTATCGATTTTTTGTTCGGCAAATCATGTTTTTCTGTTGTTCTCTACCAGAAAACATCGGGTATGTTCGAGGCACTCAATAAATGCGGCAATACTGCAGCCTTTCTACACGCCTGCAACACTGTTGCAGATGCTCAGCTGATACTTTGCTGATATTCTGCACGTATTTTAACCACCTCTGTCCCAGCCCCAAAAATTATCCAAAAAAAAAAAGTTTATATACCATTAGGCCGCGTTCATAGTGGAAGCTGAAGCTGGCTAAGCTTTTTCAAGCGATATCATGACGCTTTTTGTTGCTGTTGCTGTTCATAGTGCTCGCTTTTTTTCGCGCTTTTAGATACTTTTTCTTGCTGTTGCTGTTCATAGTGCGCGCTTTTTGCATGCGCTTGGCTTATGTTTTGTTTTAATTATTTCTTGTAATTTGGAAAGTTAATGCATATTTTGAAGTTCATCGCAAAAATATTCAAAGAATAGATAAAGAACAACGAAGATAACGGCGAAATAGCTCAAAAGCAACAAGTGCAGAAAAAAGTTGGAAACCTATCCTCCACAAAGCAACAAATAAAATATTTTGTCTATATTTTACGCACAAAATAAAGATCAATAACATAAGATCATAACAACAGAACATGCATTCAAAGGAAATTGAAAACGTGCAACATAGCAAGAAATGATACAAGAATGAAGTAAGCATCTGAAGAAGAAAAAGCGTCGAAAATAAGCGATGCCCACAAAAAATTACCAACAACAAAACGAATCTAAACAACAACACGCATTGAGACAAAGTCGAAATAGCGCACGATTTCACATATTGCGCATCGCATATGTTGAATTTACTAACAACAAAAGGACATACAAACAACGACATGCAATGCTGGCAGCGCCTGCGATCATGTTGACATCGTTAAATAGACAAAAAGAACAACACGTATCAACCGATAATGCGAAAATAAAACTAAAGCGCTGGGCATTGCTGCCGAAAAGTACAAAAACAAAATCAGTGCGGCAAAACATAAACAAGAAATAAAAAAAACAGCCAAGAAAAGTGTTAAAAAGTATGAAAATAACCTACATCACAAAGCGTACGTTCGAAATGAAACAAAAAACTAAAACTGTGTACACAAACGAGATGGAAGAAAAAGTGCCAAAAAGTATGTTAAAATAAGCTGAAACCCAAAGCATAAGTACGACATGAAACAAAAAATCAACACCGTGTGCCAAAGTGAGATAGAAGAAAAAAGTATCAAAAAGCCTCAAAACTGGCGTAACCTTGAATTTAAGCTGGCACTATGAACACTTCGCGCTTTTTCCATATGATTGTACACAAAGCGTTTTCAGCAGCTGTAAAAAGTTTCAGCTTCAGCTTCCACTATGAACGCGGCCTTAGAAAGGGCTCAATTTGCACCTTCCGAATATAAGCATTTTAGAATTTGCACCCTCGTACTTTTTGCAAAAAAAAAATGCCAAAGTTTGCAATATTCAAATGCTCATATCTCGGTAATTAATTGATATTTCGATGTGCACCTTGCGTCAATAATTTGCAACTTTACTCCTCTAATTTGCACCATTGGACAAAGTCGAAAAATACGTCGAATTTTTCTGAAAATGCAAAAAAACGTTTTAATTCGATACCTCGTTCTGCGCACGCGTCATATCAGTAACACGCGTGCGCCGCGCATTCCACTAGGGACTTTGTTGTGATGAGGTTTATCTATTTATAGTTTATAATACTATCTCTGTTTTTAAGTATTGATAAAAAAGTATAGACTATAATAGTATTAATCTTATGATAAAAAAAAAATATTGTGACAAATCAATACAGTACAATAACAAGTCTTACTGTGATCATTTGGCCTCCAATATCAACTTTAGTAAATGCATCAGTGATGAACTTTATACATATGTACATTATATATACTGATTTTGATGAAGTCATATCTAGATCAGCTAGACATTGCCACAAAAAAATTGCCCTAGCGCGCACCGTGCACGAGAGTCGTATAACTATGTATATGTTTTCTGGACAGCGCATGCGCAGTGTTGATTTATGTATTTTTACATTTTTTACGAAGAACCGATTGATTTTCTACTATTTTAACGAAGGTGCAAATTAGAATAACAAAATTGCAAATTTTTGGGCCAAGGTGCACTTTTAAATATGCATTTTTAAGCGAGATATGACAGTTTAAAAATTGCATCATTTACTCCATTTTCAATCTAATTTATTTTTAAAACTATAAGGGTGCAAATTATAAAATTTACATATTCTGAAGGTGCAAATTAAGCCCTTTCAAATGGTCTATACACTTTTTTCTTTTCGATAATTTTTGGGGCTGGGACAGAGGTGGTCGTATTTTGCACAATTTCCATAAATTAAAGCAAGAATAGATTTTTTAGCAAGTTTAATTTTGTATAGCATAGAAAATGATAAAAGTTTGTTATTGAAATTAGAAGAAACAAGAATTAAGACTTAAGAAGAGAAGAAGAATTTTTTTTAAAACCACTCAATTATATCCTGGTGATATAATTTTCACGCATTTCCGATTGAATTATTAGTAAATTTATATACGTGGCCAATAATAATAATAAAAAATAAAATAAATAAACATTTGTCTTACTTTTCTTCATGCAGTATTATTCTGCAGACAAAAATTTTGTGTTGCCGCTTTTTCGTATTTCCTGCGCATCAAATGTAAAATTTTTGTTCGCTAGAACGTTTTGCTTTGGCCAATGTTGCCAGAAATTTGCATAGAACGTGATGCTTTGACAAATCATGCAACACAGCCGCAGTGTTTGCAGCTCGAACATACCCATCTTCAAATCGCGGCGCCCCGGAAATCGTAATCGTGCCGTAAAAAGACAAAACTTAAATTAAAAACTCAATTATAAATTTTTAAAAGTTAATTATACTATGAGTGATATTAGGTCTGTTTCCGTACGCACTTCAACCCAACAAAATATTCGCTAACATGTAATCGAAAAAGTAATCCAGGGGCCTTACTCTGTAAAGCGATTCGAAAAGTAGTGCGATTCGAAAATTAAATGCGAATCGAAAGTTAAATAGCATTGTGTAACTCTTACGCATTCTTGACAGTGAGTTAACTTATCGTGTCATCATATATTCGGTTAAAATTAGTATTACTGACTTTTAAACGTCAAAATAAGTGTGAAGAAACAAAAGATACGTCAAAATATATAATGCGAAAATCGATTTGCAGAGTATCATAATTTCGAATTCGAACAATTTAACTTTCGAATCGCGTTACAGAATAAGGCCCCAGAAAATTACGTTATTAGCTTACAGAACCCATTATTTTTAACAGTTGGTTAACAACTTATTTCACGATATTAATACATGAATAGCAGCTTTCAATTTGTTGGCGACGGCATTGCCGTGAATTTATTAAAGATTAAATTAAAATTCTTGCACCAGCATTTATGTAATGCATTTTATAATCAAATAAGAAAGAAGGCCTAACGAAAAATTTTGCTGGGAAGTAAAGTTCGAGTAATAGAGGGCAATTTGATTATCTGTCAAAATGAGAAAATTTGTCAAAAAGTACGGAAACGGTTTTAAATAAGTTTCAAGCACGATTGCTGTTTTTTGAAAAAATAGAATTTAATTGCTTTGTTTTTGTATTCAAAATACTTTCGTAAGCGTTCATTTTGATGACTTTAACTTTTGTGTTTTATCACAACACAATGCAAAAACGTAATTTCATCACTTTGAAAATCAGCTGTTTGAAGTTCGAGATTCGTGCTCGAAGGAATTTTTCAAGTAAAGTTCAAGTAATAGAGAGCGTCAAAAACTGCCATTTGGCTTTTTCTTCTTCTCTCTCGTGCTGGAAAAATATGTAAAGAAACGCTTTCGAGTAACTTGAAGTTACTTGAAGTGAGTATGGAAACAGACCTATTAATGAATGATTTACATAAAGAAATTTATTTTAACACTAGCTAATATACCTTGGGTTACTTGGGATTTTAATTTTATAAATATTACATCTGTTTTTGTTTTCTGTTGTTGTTGTTCTAAAAATTTAGGGGAACATTTTAGAATACTTTAAAAGAATGGTAAGAAAAAGTGACAATTTCTTTTCAAAACAAAGTCTTTTAATCCTGAGTCATCTTCGACCTTTTTACACTACTCGGCCGTCTTCTTTGGACGAAATCGTCTTTGACTATTTAATACCTATTTAAAAAGTATCCGACCGCTCTAAAATTTTTTTGGGGATTTAGTAAAACTATATAGATATAACCAGCAAAATATTCCTGAAGGTTTTGTTCAAAAATATTTAAACAGCTACTCGCTATCAATATTAAAACACTGAATAACGAATATTTTGGGACTGAAACTTCAAAAATTAATATCTCGGGCCCAAATAGATATTAATTAAAAGAACCGTTTTTTCTACAAAATTTACGTTTTTAAGATACTAAAAATATATATTTTTTGAAAAGCTGAAAGTTCTACCTTTTTTCGATGAATAAAAATATGTATATTTTTTTATTAATTAATCGATTAAAAATTACAAATTTTTTCACTGACTCGAAAATCCCGTTAATTCATATAAATATTGTAGCTACAATGTTGCCTTAAAAACATTTGTTTATTGTAATGGCGATATTCGTCAATATGGAGTAAGAAAGCAAAACACCTAAGGTAAATATGAGTGAAGTAAGCAATTTTCCGTACAAGGGCAAATCATTGTATCATAAAAAACACCACAAAAAGTCATATAAATTATATATATTATATACTAAATGAAAGATCAATTTTCAAGCTTTAATAATTTACTGTTTTTAATTCATAGTAATAACGGTAATTTTTGAGAAAATAACGGTTGTTGGACAAAAATACCTATAAAATACAAAGTACTCAACAAATTTCATTAATTTAAAATTTTTCTAAAAGTCTTTTATATAACCTTTTAAATAATACCTTAATAATTAATATCGGTAATGTATTAAGAATAATAAAGCCGATTTTCTTCATAGACCTTATAGCAAAAAAAATTTTTTTAAATCGATAACTCGAAAACAAATCGATAACACAACATTTCCTTTGGCTATTCCTATTTTTATTAAGAGTACTCTTCGAATCCATCGTCAAATCGCGACACCCGGAAATCGTAATCTCCCCCTTTTTACAATGCATCAAATAAATAAGTTTACCAAGAAATTGAGAAAAATCCATTCGTAAAAATATATATTGATATAAATTGGGGGCAAAGCAAACTCTTGAAAATCCATCGGCAACAAATTTACACGACACTCCCATGTGCTTACTAAACATAGCTCTGCTTATGCAATTCCTCTCGCATAATACAGCTGTCAAAGTTTCTACCGTGCCGCCTGGTGCCGCCGTTAATAAAATTTACTAATAGTCACTATTTTCTAAACAATTCACACATAACATAATAATGTTAAAACAGCAGGCCAGAAAACCTTTTTGGCACTTTTTTCAAACAGAATCTGGACGAAAAGTGGTCTTCACCAGTGCTTGCTTAACCACAATAGGTCTTTTCGTTGGAAACTATCTGCCGCAAACGTTTTGCTTAAAATACTATCGGGAATTTGTTCAATGCTATCAGTGAGTTTTCAAACATTTCAACAGCAGTTTGGATGCAATAAATAATTTGTTTGTTTGCTTTAAAAATTTCTAGAAACGGTGTCGAGCGTCCTGTGCCGGAAAAAGTGCTACAGCGTATAGAGATTGCAATGGAGAAGTTAAATGTTCCCGCATATCAGAGAAAATTAATCAAGCCATTCACGGTATTCGGGTTTGATCTATTTCAAGCAGGTATTGCTGATAAAAAGTTAATTTGCTTTTATTATTTTAAAGTAGAATTTTGCTTTATTAGGTACTGCTAAAAACCGTTTTGGTGTAGCAATCGGTATACCAGTCAACTATGCCTATGAGACGGTAGAAGACATCAATCGAAATGATATACGTTTTCGTGACAAAAAAATCGATTGGAAGTCTGATAGTGGAAAGCTACTGGAGGACGCAATTATTCTGAGTGAAGAAGAGCAGATTTTCGGCCTGAGTAAATGCATTTTGCAGATGCAGACACATCGTGTGCTATTTAACTCAATTTTTCCCAGCGCTTCCTTCCTTTTGGTCTACACAATTGGTTCTTACATGAATCAACGTTTCAGTTTATTGGCTCGGCCAGCTAGTGTAAGTTTGATTTTATTTATACATATTTATATTTCTTCCAAACTAGTAATCGCGACCATTTTATTCTTTTCTCTAGATGCGCTTTGTGCTTTATGGTATTCTAAGTATGTTTGGTTTCGGACTCTGGTCGTTTATGAAAGATTTTAACCAGGTGCGATACGATACAAATATCGATGAGCAACTCTCAAGTATGGGTGCTGAGTTTATCGAGGCAGGTGTTAGCTTCTATGATAAAGAACTGAAAAAGAATATGGCACTGCGAGCACTCATCAAAGATAATACATATAGTGCCCGGGGCAATGTTAACTATTTGTTACGCCAAAAATTTCAATACAAAGCACTTATTTTAACTTTGTGCTTGACACGCATTCACTGGCTATGCAACTTAATTCTTAAGAATTTGTTGTCATTATGCTTTTCCGAGCGGTATAATGAAACTCATATAATCTGCAGTAGCTCCCCATTCAGCACGTCGTGTTTGGAAAATAAACACCCACGTACCAAGGCCCACCAGCCAGAGACACGTACCCAGTAAAGAGCAAATTACATCTGAAAATGAATACATTTATGAAATTCTGTAAGCATTAGTTGTTTTATATTATTTTACATTTCTTGATTTGCTGCTGTTCCGCATATGGTGGCTTACGGAAGGCTTCTGTGAAGAACCAGCATACATTTATAGCCCACAAAAACGGCAACAATGCAAAACCAGCTGCAAATATTAATGGAAATTACCTCATGCAAATTAAAAATTTAAATAATGTTACCTCGAAAATAAGTCTGGCACAGTTGTAGCTTCCTTTCGTTGGTGGCTTTGGAAATATCCATATTTTTTGTCTAAGAAATTTTGTTTTTATTGTGTAGCCCAATTTATAAAAATATATAATTAGTTCAACTTAATAAACAGCTGTACAAGCTGTCAAATCGTGACGGTTTTGGCTGTGTTCACTAAGTAGGGAAAGATCCGCTCATAATAGAAATGGGTAAATTCAACAACTCAACTCTTGTTCAAAGATTCACTGTACAGATGGGTCGTTCCGAATCTTAATAGTCACAGTCAGACATAGGCCCATATGAATAAAAAGTAATATTTTTAGTTATTTGTAGTTACTATCAAAAAGTTAAGTGCTACAAAAAAGCTTTGATTCGGTATGAATAAAAAAATTTATCGAAATTAGATGGGTGTTAATTTCGAAAGTAGCATCTACTACAAAAATTTGACAATTGTTCAGCTGAATTGTAAAAGCTGATTAATTTTGAAAGTGCGCGAAATTATTTTACAGATGGAGGAAGAATTTTTAGAAACTAGTTTTGAGAATGATGACGTATATGTCATCAACAACAAAAATGCCTTTTTTTGGCCAAAAATATTTAAAAAACTGCTTTCATGCATGAAAAGTTCATGATTAGCTCCCAGATGACTCATGTGAACTTTTACGGTTTCTATTCTGTGGCGAAAACATGCTGCAACTATTTTAAATGAGGCCTTCACAACTCTTTTCGATTTCGAGGTCTTGTTGCACAAAAGTAGGGAATAAAGAGAATTGTTACCAAAGCGCCACCAGATCCCATAAGATTTCTTAGCTACCAATATGCTCCATATTTGCAAAAAAAATTTTATAAAATGTGAAAAGAAACAATTTCGATTTATTTTTGTTTGTCACTTATTGACAATTTGTTTTTAACGATGGGTTGAGAAAATGGGACATGAGAAAATATTGACAGTTAAACGCTAACGCTCCAATTTAAGTATGACTGTTAGGTTTTTATGACTTTTTTTTAAATTAACCTTTTTTAACAATAATTCTTGGTGTGCTCACGAAAACCTAACTGCACAACTGAACAAGTCCTCAACTACACTGACAAGTGCACTGAATCGTGAATACCCCTATTGCTTTACATGTATTGCCGCAAAAATTTAACATTATAAGTATCACTTTTGCAGTGTGACAGGAGATTTCTCTAATTCTGCAAGCGTGGTAGTGAAAGCATCGTTAAAATGGAATGGTGCACAATTGATATTTATAATATAATACATTCATACAGACAATTTAATTTATAAATTAAAGCAACTTAATTTTTAAGCATGACTAAAGCTCGAGCGCAGCGAACATTTTCAGAATGGTTAGTTATTGCTTAACATGAAATGCCCACCATTGAAATTTGTTCATTGCCAGCAATGAAATTTTACAGATCGAAAGCAATGAATTATTGCCTGTCGAGACGACCCGTAATTGCAACTAAACTTAGAGGGGATTTAAAAATGAAACTAATCGCATGAGATTTTCTGAAGTTCTCTTTTCAAGTTTCATCTTCAAATTACATGATGAAACTGAGTTGCAGAGACTTTGCTCTGAAAATTCAATCAAAGACGAAAATATGAAATTATAACGTCTAAAAATTTCATGAAATCACAGCCCGAGAGACATTTTCATTTCATTTTCGTTTCATACTGCGCACCATCACTTTTGACAGTCTCACCGTGCGTTAAGACCGCCTGAACGAACGAAAGAAACCTCGTTCGTTCGCTCGGTGTAGACACTTAGTCCGAACAAACAGCGTTCGCTACAAATTCATCGCAAACGCTGTTCGCCCGGTGTAGACAGTAAATTAGGGCGAACGAACGAGAATTCTTTCGTTCGGACTGTTCAGCCGTCGTTCGATCTTTTTGTGCGAATCCGGTGTTGCGCTGTTTTTAAAAACAGAAATGTAGCAAAAGGAGTAGCTTAAAAGAAAAAAATCTCGAAAAGTACCAAAATTTATAGTAACTTTAATTTCAAAACAACGCAAAGCAATACTGTTCAAGGTTTGTTTATGGTTTTAAACGTGTTCTGCTAATTTTCGCTGGAATTTAATTGTTGTAAGATAAATATAATAATAGTAATAATTATATAGTTCTTTCATACAATAGCTAATAGCGTAAAATATTGTTATGGAAAATAAATAAATATTAAAATAATAATATTAATTTATTTATTATTAATATTAAAAATAAATTAATTAATTGAAATATTAAAATAAAATCGCGATTATGTGTTACTCAATGCTTGCCAGACGAATTTGTTGTTTTACTACTACAAGTTTTACTACTAATATATAAACAAAGAGCTATCAACCCTGCATTTATTCATGTTCGCCAAATGCATAATTTTCTGTTTAGACCGCATGAACATACAATATGGCGGATAATGTTCGTTCGCCATTGATGTTCGTCCGGTGTAGACAGTACGCCGAACGACGTTTTTATCGCAATAAATTCTTCGCAATGAATTTTTCGTTCGTTCAGGCGGTCTAAACGCACAGTCATGCGACTAGTTTCACTGTCCCCTCATAGCAAAAATCACATCATGCAAAACTAGGGTGGTACACTTATGTCAAATGATTTATTTTAGTATGTGGCACTAATACACATTAGGCTGAGAATTAACCCCAAGCTTATTATTGCCACCAAACCAGTGTTTTTGTTTTGAATATTCAGAACAAGGTCATTTTTAAAAAAATACCATTCGGCATATTATACGGACTCATTAAAATGAAGAGAGTGATACCATTGATTTGTTGGCAATAATGCACTTTACGTTAATTTTCAACCTAATGTATATTATTGTCATTTGTGATAATAAATCACGTTATGTAAATGGACCACTGAAATGCCCAACAACTTCTGGGATATAATTTTAAAAAATGGTGTTAACATTCATGAAACAATACTTTTTCATACAAACCAAAAACATAGAGAGAAGACCTCCAAAAACTCAATTTCCCGTTTTCGCGAGCGAAGGTGACGAAGCCACTTGAAGTGAAACATGTTGCATCGCCAGCTAGATGGTAAACATGTTGCACTGTGGAAGTCAGAATGAAACATATTCCTCTATGGGCACAACCCAATCGGCCAAACAAGCTTGGAATAAGTTTTAAACAAGCTTACAAGCGTAAGCCTCAAGCTTGGATAACGCTTTCATTTATTATTGTAGAACGCTTACATGTAATTGTAGGATAAACGAAAGTGAACCCTTGGAATAATATTCCTTACTTCAAGCTTAATCCAAGTGTTGTTTTTACAATTGGATATAAGTGTTTTAACAAGCTTTTTCCAAGTGTGCTACATTCAAAAAATCAATTAGCACTCGCGAAAAATTTTTATTCTGTGGCTCAGTTGGTAAGCCACTGGTTATTTGATTTGTTGTGATTTGGACATCCAAGGTTCAATTCCCAACCGGAAGATTTTTATTTATTTTTTATTTTTGTTTGTTAAAATTGAAGCATATATTTATATGATAAATTGCATGCCTTCAAAAATTTTTGTGTTTGCTACCCCAGGGATCGAACGCGCGAACCACCGCATATGAGTCGGACACTCTAACAGCTTGCCGTAAGCCTTATGGCTGCTGAGCGAACAAAATGAAAATAAAATACATTTATGTATGTATATATGAGAGCATCACAACTTTGAACAATTGTGAAACTATTACCGTTGTCAGCGTTATCTAAGTATGATTGCAAAACACTTACTTAATGCAAGCCTTTCCAAGTATTATTGTACATCACTTGCTTTTTGTGTTTTACGTAATAGTTATACAAAGCAACTTGGAAATTTATTACCCGGGCAAATGTTTTTCAAGCGTGCTTGGATAGGGCTTGCTTTTTGTATTGCATGTAAGCTTAATCCAAGCACTATTTCTAAATGGTTGATTGGGAACCCAATCAGCCAAACAAGCTTGGAATAAGCTTTAAACAAGCTTACACACGTAAGCCTCAAGCTTGGATAACGCTTTCATTTACTATTGTAGAACGCTTACATGTAATTGTAGGATAAACGAAAGTGAACCCTTGGAATAATATTCCTTACTTCAAGCTTAATCCAAGTGTTGTTTTTACAATTGGATATAAGTGTTTTAATAAGCTTTTTCCAAGTGTGCTACATTCAACAAATCAATTAGCACTCGCGAAAAATTTTTATTCCGCGGCTCAGTTGGTAAGCCACTGGTTATTTGATTTGTTGTGATTTGGACATCCAAGGTTCAATTCCCAACCGGAACATTTTTATTTTTATTTATTTTTTATTTTCGTTTGTTAAAATTGAAGCATATATTTATATGAAAAATTGCATGTCTTCAAGAATTTTTGTGTTTGCTACCCCAGGGATCGAACGCGCGAACCACCGCATATGAGTCGGACACTCTAACAGCTTGCCGTTAGCCTTATGGCTGCTGAGCGAACAAAATGAAAATGTATGTATATATGAGCATCACAACTTTGAACAGTTGTGAAACTATTACCGTTGTCAGCGTTATCTAAGTATGATTGCAAAACACTTACTTAATGCAAGCCTTTCCAAGTATTATTGTACATCACTTGCTTTTTGTGTTTTACGCAATAGTTACACAAAGCAACTTGGAAATTTATTACCCGGGCAAATGTTTTTCAAGCGTGCTTGGATAAGGCTTGATTTTTGTATTGCATGTAAGCTTAATCCAAGCACTATTTCTAAATGGTTGATTGGGAAGGTTGTCAACATGTCTGTGAAGAAAACAACAAAATGACAACTGTTTTGTTGTTGCATGTGTTGTTTTTGCCCTACCATTTGTTGCAAATGTTGAGGCAAATTTTAGCGAATGTGAAAATCGGCAACCGGGCAGAATTTTACATGGGCGTAATTGTTGTAAATGTTGATGCTATTTTTAGCAATGGCGAAAAATGGCAACAGTGCAGCAAAGCATTTATTTTTCTAATTTCTGCAAAAATTTTATTTTTCGACATTCAACCAATTTCACATGAAACGATCGCGGCGGTCTGTGTTCGAACCCCAAGGCTGGCACAAATTTTTTTTTTTTTTATATTTTTTTTTATTATTTTTCATCTATTTTTATTATTATATACTAGTTCTTTCCCGTCAAAAATGACGGGCCCGGTTTTAATAAAGCACAAACATGAACTATTGATATTCTTTAATATGAATAAGAAATCAGCGATGGTCACATATTCGAATTTTAATTGTGCAAACAATTTTTAGTTCTAAATATTTATAAAATACCTTAAAATAATAACGGAAACCTAAGTAGGAACGATGAAATAAGTTTCAATATTTGTAAAACCGAAGATTTCAAAATAAAAAAAAAATATAAAAAATATTTGAAGTTTCAATAAATCACAAAACAAAAAATGCCTACAAATATGTTATGAAATTTTTCAAAAAAATCAAGCGTTCCGCACTCACATTTTACGGAATTATGTTATAGTACTAGTTCTTTCCTGTCAAAAATGACGGGCCCGGTTTTTATAAAGGAAAAACATGAAATATGAATTTTCTTTATGTTAAATTATAAATCAGCGATGGTCACATATTCGATTTTAAATGATCCAAATAACAATTTTTAGTGCCAAATATTTATAGAATACTTTAAAGTAAAACGGAAATCATAGTAGGTACAACGAAATAAGTTTGAGAATTTTATGTGAAACCGAAAATTTCGAAATGAAAAATATATAAAAAGTTTTTGAAGTTTCAATCAGTAAAAAAAAAAAGCCTAAAAATATGCTATGAAATTTTTCAAACAAATCAAGCGTTCCGCACTCACATTTTACGGAATTATGTTATAGTAATATTTTTACAAATGATTTTATTAATTTTTTTTACCTATTTTTATGAACAACATAGAGTTTTTGGAGGTCTTCATCTCTCAATGTTTTTGGTTTTTGCAGCACATTAAAAAATAAAATTCCAAATGCAAACAGAATTTTATAACAGCCACTGTGTTAAGAACAATCAATGTAAGACTCGTTAACCACTCGACTCGTTAGCACAGCCAAAGCCCGCATAGCTGCAATGCCAACAATTATCAAAGGTTTGAGCCCTGACTATTCCTCAAACTGTAATAGCAGCAGCTGTTGGATTTAAGAACTCCAAAAAGTATGCAATACAAAACGATAAACTTGTCAAATTCGAGCAATAACTTGTTAGAAGAAAATTAATAATAATCTCAATTAAGTTTGTTAACCTAAAAACCAGGCATATGATACTCATGCGCTGCGAAAGTGCGAGAACCACACTGGAGTGATAAGCGTTTTAAACAAAACAAAACGAGCTTTGTTCCCATGACCACAGCAACAAATCGCTGCAAAGAATGTTATCTTTTTTTGCGGCTTTTTTTTAACCATTATTTTTTATAAGATTTTAATTTATTCTGAGCAAAACCAACTTAACTGCAAAAAAAAAATAAACCAAAAAATGTCATTGGTAAAACTAGTTTTTGCACAAAAGCAATACTAAATGTTAGTGTTGTTGTCGATAGAGAATGTTAGTGTTGTTGTCGATAGAGAATCGGCTAGCTTGGATGGATGCTGAAATCAGAAAATATGTTCTGCTAGAATAAAACAAACAAGAGTTTTGTTTGATTGTTGACAAAAATGTGCAGAATTTATGATTTAGCTGTCTAATTGTGATGAGTCATGCACGCAGGTCAAATGTTTTTGTTTTTTCTCCGTTTGTCTATGAATCACTGTCCAAAATGGTATTCTACTTTTAATTTCTAGGCTTCCCTCAAGGATCAGGATTAGGGAAAATGAAGGAACCAATTTATGCCCCAGCAAATACAAGCAATTGTAAGTTGGTTTCCAATAGAATGTTCTCGTTTTGTATTACAAAGCAGCATGTTTGGAAGTTAACAAAAAAAAGAGAGGATTCGAGTACCATACCAACCTTAACCATAACCTCAATAAACTGGAGCTCTGCTGTGTTTTGCGCACTTGGGCTTTTTAACTTTCATCAACACCTCCTAATGTCTTGAACGTTGTCATCAGCTTTAATTTTTGCCAAAAATCACTATTAATGCTTGTCCATTCCGCTGGCTGACAACTCCTGCCTGACAACGAAGCCGTTTTGGTAATGAAAAAAATAATAAATATTCCACACACGCACACATATACAAACACCTCCAACAGCAACCACATAAAAGCGTATTTATAGCAAAAGGTAAAAAAAATTCCATTTCATTGCCTACCAAAAACAGAAAAGAATAAAAAGCTATTTTTAAATATGCTTTGATGATGCGTCTGATGAAAGTGAAATGATTTTGGAATTCAACAGAAACACAAGTTTTTGATGTTCCAGATTAAGTCCAACATTAATTGGGTTTAAAAATCCACAAGAAATATTTAAGAATTTCATTTAAAGTGGTGTGAAATTTAATGCCAGAATTTTAAGGCTATTAAAAAGCTGCGCCCGCTTTAAGCAAGCAGCTGACGCACACACAGCTAGCCAGCTAACGAGCTGCTTGTTGTTATGCAAGAAAAGACGTCGTTGTTTTGAGGGTTTCTTTTACTTCATTTTTCCATTTTATTCATTTTTAAGTTGGGATTTGTTTTAATTCTATTTTCCTCCCTAAAACTTTATTTCAATCTGCAATATATTATTTTTCTTTTGTTTTAATTCATCGTTTGATTTAAGTTCATGACAAAACCAAAAAATATGCATATTCATCAAAATTGTTGCAAACGAAATTAAAAGAAAGCATATAAAAACATTTAAACGAAACGAATTCATAAATTGAGTAAGAAATTCAAAAAAGTTTTAGAATATTTCTTTGAAACAAATGAGGATGAGGGCAAAGGGCGGAACTTAGCTTAAATCGAGTGTTTTAATTATTAAAAAAATATATACATATATAATTAAATATTTGTATGTTTCGCTAGCATTAAAATGGGCGTGTCATAAGCTATGCTATTACTTCTCAAACGCTGGCAATGCTTTAAGTTGGAGTGTCTCAAACGGAATTCCATGTTAAGCGAAGCATAGAATATTGTAAATATTTCAAGTGTTGTTTCTGTGTGAACTTGGTTATATGGTTTGAAATGAAGAATGAATTGTTTTGATTTTTAAAGTAAAAAGTTGTGTTTGTGTTTTTCTGGAAACATATTTAGTCCCATTTCTCTTTAATTGTAACTCAGTTTTTGAAATGGGTTCGTTTTGTGTTCTAACTTCCGTTTCTTCTTTTTTTTATATAATTCTCTTACTATATTATATTATTATTATAATTAATAAAACTCCACACTACAAATGAAGCGACAGTCGTAACCGCAACCCCCTACTTTCCCTTCCGCCCTGTTAAGTTCCCTTTGAATGTTCTTTTTAGTGTGTTGCTTTAGTAATATTTTAAGAAACAAAAAAAAAAAAACTGCGTGCCTACGACTGCTGCTTGGATTTTGTTTTAAGTTGACTTGCTGGCTTGCTTGGTTCTGTCTGCTGATGGTTTGTTTCGTTACGGTTTAAGCGACTGGAATCTCTTCAACCTTCTTGGCGGGTTCCGAACTTTCAACAGTGACAGGGGCAGCAGTAGTAGCAGCAGCGGCGGCAGCAGCAGCCGCACCAGAGGTACCAGCAATAGCAACTTCCTCAAAGTTTTGCACCAAATCGGGCACATCATCATCAGCAGCAGCGCCAGCGTTTGCACCTGCAGAAGCAGCTGCCGCAGCAGCACCCTTATTTGCAAATTCGCTGGCGATCTTCTTTAGCTGTGTGATGTCTTGTGGACCCAGCTGAGTCAGAATGCCGGGCAACATTTCTGAAATGGATTTATTCTCACCGTGTCCAGTGATGGCGAACGTATTGGTTGGGAGCGATGCCTGCGCTTTGGGGTTGTTGAAGTGTATGACGGTGCCGTCATTTTTGATGATATTCACCTCTTCGATGCCGGGAATGGTGTTCACCGATAACTTTTTCAGCGATGACTGCAGTTTTTTGTCATCTGTCGCTGGGGTGGAGTGAACAATCTTCTTCTTACGGCGTGGTGTTCCCTTACCGCCAATGCGGACTTGCGCCTGCAGCTTCTTCAATTTCTCGGGATTCATCTATGTGTGGAAAAACAAATTTCTCACGTTTTGATGCAATTTTCCAATTTAAATATATATTAATTACTTTATTTTAATTGATTTTCTCTGGACAAGTCGTTGGAAAACACGTGCGCCAAAAGTAAAGTCAACTGTCAAAAAGAAATCGCCATTATGCTAAAAAATTCTAGCAGTCTTCGGTATAGCGAAAAAGTGTGAAAAAGTAGCGATGTGTGTGTTGGTGTGGGTTGATTTTTTTTCGTTTTGTCAAGTTGTCGCGCAGATGAAAGCATACCCTAACTGCAGTACTTTTACAGTAGTTATGCTTTCGAGACGCGTCCACTTGGCTTGGTAGCATTTTAACAGTGTGCTTTCATCATTTGAGAGTACGAATGATAAGGTGTTTTCGTTTTTTTGCTTAGAGCAGAGCAAAGGCTATAATAGTGTTATGGCACTGGCTTGTTTTCAGATCTTAAAACAAGCAGGGGATAAAAGAGACAGCAATGACTTCTGTGAATAAGATGTCTGTAGAAAAATGTGTGAAAAATTCAACAGATTATAGTGATCATTTATCGTACTGCTCTTAACTTAAATTTTAAGCCCTGAAAAATATTAAAACTAGCCAGTGTCATATAGGCATTAGCCAACTTGTTCGTGATTTTTATTTTATTCAGAGCGATAAATATATTGTGGTTGCAGCAATGAATATTTTAGAAGCAGCAGCAACAACTACTGAGTTTCCATGGCGAGTTAACTCGGTGTTTACTCGGGGTTGACTCGCTATGGAAACTCGAGTTGAGTTGATTTGCGTTAAATCTACGAAACTTCACGAAACTTGTAAGATTTAACTAGGTTCTATCTGTCAAAGTGATTGCTGTCATTAATATTGAAAAAATGATGAAAATTTTTATTTTAACAAAAATATTAAAATGTAGAATGCAAGAGTTTTTTGGAGTGCCGCAGAAACTAGTCAAAAAATAACAAAAATTACAAAAAAGAATTGACAAGTTCAACTAGACTCGGTGTTGTGCATGGAAACACTTTCGAGTCAGCAAAGTAATTTTGTCAACTCAACGAAAATCCAAACACAGAGTTAACTCGCCATGGAAACTCAGTAAACGTTTCACTATCAATGAGTGCATTCAATCCGAAAAAGCGCTCAGGTAGCGAAGTAGCATAAAGTAATAAATACATTCTTCTGGGGCTTTACTCTGTATCGCGATTCGAAAATTAAATGCGATTCGAAAATTAAATGCGATTCGAAAGTTAAATCTCAAAATGTAACTATTTCGCATTAGTTACAGTGACTTAACTTATCGTTTCAACAAATATTCAGTTAAAGATAGCATAACTGGCTTTTAAACGTTAAAAATGCGAAAATCAGTGTGAAGAAACAGAAGAAATGTCAAAATATTTAATGCGAAAGTCGAATTGCAGAGTGTCAAATTTCCGAATTCGAACAATTTAGCTTTCGAATCGCGTTGCAGAGTAAGGCCCCTGAATGGGTTTTTTTTGCGAAAAGTCAAATTTCCAACAAACTGATTGTTCATCTGTGAAAATGAAGTGAACGTTAACCACTCAACCGAGGTAGCATAAAATATTACCTAAGATGGCAACCCCACTGGGAACATGTTGAGAGAGCGCTTTATGCTACATGCCATTCAGCCGGAAAGTTGTGGAGCAGCTACGTAGCAAATTTTCTGTTGCACTGAACGATGGAGTTATACAGTCATACCTAAATTGGAGCGTCAGCGTTGCATAACTGTCAAAACTTTCTCATGTTCAAATGTTTTGTATAAAGCATTCCGTAATAAACAACGCGCTAACGCCAACCCATCGGAAATTCTAATTTTGACAGAGCGTTAAAAACAAATTGTCTATAAGTGACAATCAAAAATAAATAGAAATTATTTATTTTCACATATTATAACTATCTGGGAGCTAGTCATGAACTTTTCTGGTATCCACTGTCATGATTGAGTCATAAACAATGTCACGAAATGTTTTGAAAAGGTACAATTTTTTTTTTAGACACTACATAAATATAAGATTTTGGCATATAAACGTTACGCTTCAACTGCGGTATGGCGCCTACCTATTTTGAGAAGCGTTAAATAACACAACGCCTAACGCTCCCATTTAGGTATGACTGATAGGGTGTTGAGGCGCTGCTTCTGTTGACACTTCCATGGCGATGGCCGACGTTCTAGACACCAATAGGTGTTACATCAAAGTTTAAGATTATATTTGGGCTGCGGTCGTTGTCACTGGATGCGCTCATGGAATCTCCAGCATCGTTTTAATCTGTGGATCGAAGAAAGTTGTCGACGCAAAGTGTATTGAAGTTCACGGTTTTGAATGATTTATTTATTTTAATAATGAAATATTTATATTTTAACTGCCAAGACTTGACACCAGACAAAAAAAAGGTAGTCAAATGGCAGTTAGGTTTATAGCAAGTGATGAACTTATATAGCAAAAGTTCAAAAAGCTGAATTTTGCGATCTTCTAGCATCACATACAATCGCAGAGGATATCACTTTCTATAAAAATAAAAAATGCATGTCTGTTTTACACTCACATTCGTCAATCCCATAAGATAGAGTTTGCATGCTCTTTCTTTCTAACAAAAAAAGTGATTGTGATTGTGGGAGATCATAGAAGAGAGCATGGAAACTTGGCATTAGATAACTTCTGAGGTTTGCCATTGTCTGCAGAGAGGTGCTGCAGGAGATCAGAGAAATCAATTTCTATTGAAAAACTTTGTGTCAGATTATGATTTGAACCCATGTCTACCGATATTTGTTAGATCGAATGACACACACTTAGCAGACGTGACCACGGCCGCCAGTACATGTATTTTTGCACTGATAAGCTAAGCCTTGAATTCAGCATTTTGGTCAAAACACGAATTTTGTGTTTTAAGTGACAAGTTCTTTAGGCGTGTTTTTCTTAACTGTGAACTAAAGCAAACCGTCACGTTTCAGCTTGCTATGCTTTGTCGGCTATACTCGTTAGATTGCCACATGTTTTCGTATTGTAAAACGCTTACATGTAATTGAAGGATAAACAAAAGTGAACCCTTGGAATAATATTCCATACTTCAAGCTTAATCCAAGTGTTGTTTTTACAATTCGATATACATAACTGTTTAAATAAGTTTTTCCAAGTGTGCTACATTCAAGTAATCAATTAAGACTCGTAAACAATTTTTATTCCATGGTTCAGTTGATAAGCCACTTATTTATATGATTTATTGGATTCGGACATCCAAGATTCAATTCCCAACCAGAATATTTTTATTTTTATTCATTTTTTATTTTCGCTTGTTAAAATTTAAGCATATATTATATGAAAAATTGCATGCCATCAAAAATTTTTGTGACTGCCACCACCAGGAATCGATCGCATATGAGTCGGACACTATTGCCGTACCGTAAGCCTTATGGCTGCTGAGCGAACAAAATGAAAAGAAAATACATTTATATACAATATATTTGAGAGCATCACAACTTTGAACCGGTGCAAAACTATTACCGTTGTCATCGTGTTCTAAAAATGATTGCAAAACACTTACTTAATGCAAGCCATTTCAAGTATTAGTTATAGTTATACAAAGCAACTCTGAAATTTATTACCTAGACAAGTGTTTTTCGAGCGTGCTTTGATAAGGCTTGCTTTTTGTATTGCATGTTAACTTAATCCAAGCACTTTTTCTAAATGGCTGATTTGTAGGTTGCAACAACAACAAACAGGTTGCTTTTTTTGTCAACTGTGGTGGATATTTTCAGTTCAAAAAAATTAAAGTCCAAATTAAAAATAAAATAACGCCTAAAAATTTGCCATACAAATTTTGGTGTTATTTCACAGTGAAATAAGATCTAATATTTTGGACTTTATTAAATTTTATTTGGACATTATTTCATATTTTGTTTTGAGCGCCATTTCACTGAACCTATATTTTATACACCAAAACAAAAATCATGTCATATAAAAATATGTTGCCAGGTCAACTAGAATCTTGTTTATAATAAAAAAATCTTGTTAAATAGTAATGAGAATATTGTCAATCTACAACATAAAACTATTTGACAATCGAATATAATATTTTTATAATGAAGGGATCTTATTGTGAATATCCGCCAAAATATGGCAACCAATGAATTATACTAGTTTATTATTAACAACACGTCTTGTGATCAGAAAAATATTTGTTTTTAGTTAAAAACAGCTGTCGTTTAAGTAACAACATTTATATCTTTTATTCAACAATGTTTTTTTGTAAAGTACCTGAGTTTTATCTGTAAAAAATGCACAGAAAGATTTAAATACACTGAATATATTGTATTTAATAATTGTAAGTAAATTTCCTTGTACAAAACTTGTAAACTATACCCGAGTAACAATTTTAGCCATATATTAATTCTTGCAGAGCTTATAGAGCTATATCATAAAGCAACAAGCTTCAACTTTAGCTTTAGCAGCACTACTAAAGCTCTTGCAGAGAAATCATAAGGCTACTTTCTTGAGTTTAAACGCACTATTTTTGCTTCATATGAAAAGCAAAAGTAACTGCTAGCTTTTAAAAGAGTCTCTGTCGAAGCCAAATAAGGAGTCTTGCAAAGCTCTTTCCTATTCAGAATTTGTATAAGTATGTGTGATAAATAAACTAAATATATAAGTATATATAAAATTGGTCAAGTATTTGTGATGATAACAATGACAAATAAACTTAAGATATAAAAAAGTGTTAATTATCATACTAAAAATATTTCGCATATCCGTTATATGCCGCGAATTTTGGTGCGCTTTTAAATTTATCGGTAACGTGAATGTAATACTTCGAAAAACTACAACGGGCTTCAAAAATAATTAAAATTAAGGAATGTTTATTATTTTAAAATACGAAAAAAATTTTAACATTCCTTAAAATAAGTTAAAAATGCGTTTAATTCTTTATTTTTATATATAAATTTAATAAATATCATCAATTCGGTTCAAAATAATATTCTTAGCTAAATAATTTAAATTTATGCAATTACCATGAGTTTTTATTTTTAATAAGACTTATCTGGCCATTTTATCTGGTTTTTGCATGTATCGAGTAAAAAGCAATCAAAGAAACTCTGTATCAGATTTAGTAATCACTTATTATTTCTAAAATATATAATGCTTTAAATTACTGTATTTAACATTTAGTAGCTTTTAAAATGCAGTCAAAAAATGCATCTTAAAGCTAAAATTATAGTGTAGATTCAGTATTAAAACAGCTCTGTAGTTATGTTTATTGCTATAAAAAAGCCTTTACAAAGCAAATAGCAAATTTTCGAGTTCTGTAGCTCGTTTCTGCAACTTTTGCGACAAAAAATCACTTTTTCTGTCGTCACACTATTTCGTTCCAAAATACTCACTTTTACGAAAGCTAGTGTTTCTGCATTAATAAGTGAGAAAATATGGCTTTGTGATAAGAAAGATACACAATTGATAGGGAATATATAAAATTGAAACAATTGACATTTTTTTTGTTTTGATTTTTTCAAAAATAAAAAAAATAAACAAAACAAATTTCTCATGTTTGACACTTAGTGATGTTGATATTTATAAAACAAACCCTATCCTTGCGTTGAGATCCGAGTATTCTTTTCATGCGGCTGCTTAATGCAGTGATACAAATTTTTATCATGGAATAAATCTCATTAATAAAATATTTACTTTTGTATATTCAATAATTTATGCATTGTAATACTTATAATATTGTGTATATTATATATTTATAGTCTAAATGAAAAATTTAAGTTGATACCTTGTGCCGGGTAGAAGTATTAGTAACCACTTCATTTAAATCGAAAGTTGCACTATCAACCAAAAATTGTTCTCACCTAATCAGAACATAGTGACAACTTCAGCCGACTCGAGTCGCATATTTTAGTTTACAGAAACACTTTGGCTATTGAATTCCTACGAAAATAGAATTGAAACAAGCGAGACGAGTCACCGACTTTTCTCATTTTATTACAGAGACGGTGCAAGTGAGAATGACATCATTATAGCGTCAAAGTGAGAAAATATTGTGAGAACTGCGGTGAAAAAAGTTGCAGAAATGAGCTACTGCTCTTTTGCAGATTTTATAAATTCTTTTACAGAACTATATAAAGCTTTAAAGCTAAGAATGGAAACAAAATCAACTATTGAGCATTTTATTTAAAGCTAAAGACAACTAGCAGCACAAAAGTGTAAAGCTTTAACTACATATGACACACCTTTACAGCATTTTTAAAGCACACTGGTACCTAGTAGCTCCAATAATGTTACTTGGGTAAAGAAGAATAATTTAAATAAGTCTTCTCCGTACTTACAATTCAATAAAACTAATGTGCGAGCATGTTCGACATAGTCACCCAACTTGGGGTTTGGATTCCACATCCTCTCTTTCCGGGTTTTTTCTTTAAATTTTTTTCTTTTTATCTGGATTGGCAAGAAGAAAAAAGCAAGAAAAGCTGAAAATAATAAATAAAATATATATATTTTAATCCTTTTTATACCCCCACGAGTACTGTGTAAGGGGTATACTAATTTTGTATTTGTAGGTATAGAAAAGTTAATAAATTATTTTATATATATTCTTAAAAGAAAAGACATATTCTCTTCTCACGCGGAGCTCTAGTGTTTACTTTTTTTATGCATATGGGCCAATTTGTTGATTTGGAAATTACCTCAAACAAGGTAATTTCGTTCAAATTACTCACGAAATTAGGCAAAAATGCACTGCAACCCTGAAGTCTGAATATAGTGTGAATTAAAATTGAATTTAAAATAAACTGAAAGTGAATTTGAAATTCTCTTTTCAAGTTTCATCTTCAAATTACATGATGGAACTGCGTTGCAGAGACTTTGCTTTCGAAATTCAACCAGCAACGAAAATATGAAAGAATAACGTCAAAAAGTTTCATGAAATCACAGCCCGAGAGACTTTTTTTATTCACTTTCGTTTACTCCCCCGCACCCTCACTTTTGACAGTCTCATGCGACTAGTTTCACTGTATAAATCCCCTCTATCCTTCCCAACTGAGCCGTCAAAATTATACATGACACATGATAATGGCCACATTCAGATACTTTACTTTTTTGACCCTTCGGGTAGCGGCCCATTCAGTGAAACTTGGGTGAGCAATTTAAATGGGTGCAAAATAAAGCAAAATAAATCAAACGACAAACGAAATTATCTAAGACCAGTGTGAACACTTTTGTACAATTTCGAAATTATCTCACGAAATTACCTTATTTGATATCAGTGTGAACATAGTATAATAAAGCATTTTTAAAATTTGTACTCTCTTCTGTGCACAAATATTGTCAAAAATACTTCAAACTATTTCAAAAAATATGAAAGCTATTTTAAGATAGGTACTTTAATGTTTGAGCCCGTATGATACTTCATTGTTTTTTTAAATTTAATGCATTGAAAATGAATTTAGAAGAATTGATATATAGCGCAAGCATAATAGCCCATCCACAATGACGACAACGGGCGACGGACGACAGGTCTCCACTCTGTCGTTGTAGAGAAATTTCGGGCGACTTGAATTTTTTGAACGCGACAACAACAAGCTACAGCAGAAAGTGCTTAGTAAATTCAGCAATATTTTTTCAGGTTATTAAATTGAATTTAAATTAAATTATATTATTTAATAAACTCACATCAAAGTTTGCAATTAAATATATAAATTGAACACAAAAACGAGCACTCGAGCAGCCGGCATGAAAAAAACACGAATGTAAACAATGGCTGACATTTACTTTTGTCGTCTGTTTTTGTCGCCAAATTAGAATTTAATTGAAGCTGGCTACAGCTACATTTGATGTCGGGCAACAATGTCGTCGCGATTGTCTCCAAAAGTTCATCCCTTAAGAAATACATGTGAAAAAAAGTGACGTTTGACGCTCGTCGCGCGTTGTCGTCATTGTGGATGGGCTATAAATTTAACAAAAAAATCAAGTATCATAAGGGCCTTAGGATATGTTCAGCGCATAGTTTCTGTTGGTTTTTTATTTAACGATGTGGCAGCACTATATCGGCGGCTGCAAAGCTACAATCAGCGCAAATTTTCTTGCGTGCTTTTCACACGTTGTTCGCTGTGCAAATTTTCGACAAACTACTTCGCCGCCACCGACACTATTGAACAATTTAACGTTTCAAATAATTAAAATATTTACATAAAGTACAGTTATTTAAAGCAATTAATTATTTGCAAGAAAACGTCCTCCTCAACTACTATTAATTTATTAAAGCGTACAATTTTTACAAAAGTTTTTGTCCAAAAGCTTTCTTTGCCGTTTCTTAAGTGGGAGAAAATAAAAGAAGACAAAAAAACACGATAGGTGGAAAAACGCGTGAAAAGACGACGACGACGACGACAAAGTTTCAAAGGAAAAAGTTGCAAAAGAAGGCGTGGGGATACACACGATAAAGGAAAAGAATACGGACAACCGACCACAGGCACGTATAGTGAAAAATATAAAATCCTGCACAGTAATAAAGAAGTACGTGGAAAACAGGTAGGACTAAAGATGCTTTTTATATATCACAAGAACTTATTAATTTTTTTATAAATTTCTTAATTTGTAGAGAATTAAGTGACTCCAGTGTTCCAGTTTTAACACAGACGCCGGTGAACACACCACCACCACCCGCCACTGCCGGTAATTGCTGACAACGTTGTTGTTGTTGCATCGATTTTTACAGAAGATTTGCTGTGTGTCGTAAACTCAGAGTGCATCGTCAGTCAAAATGGGAGCATATCTATCGCAACCAAAGACGGACAAAGTATCCACCGATGAAGCAAATGATTTGTTAATGGTTGGTGCAAGTTCCATGCAGGGATGGCGGAATAGTCAAGAGGTGAGCCATATGTATGTATACAAAAATATAACTTATGCAAGGAAATATAGCACTTAAAGCGGTAAACAGTTTGTAATATTTTGGTTTTTAAAGATAAAAGTTGAAATTTTTCTACATGATGAAAAATGCCTTTTTTTGTGAAGATCAAATTGAAAAACACAAAGCAATTCCTAAGTTTCCTTATTTATCTATCATGTCTATTAATTCAAAAATATAATTTGATCTTATAACTCATCGTAATTTTTTACATCTACTTATTCGTCAAACTCTGACATTCAATCATCCTCTGTTGAACTCTGTTTCTTTCTAGGATGCTCACAATTCTATTCTTAGCTACGACAAAAACACTTCATTTTTTGCTGTTTATGATGGTCACGGTGGAGCCGAAGTAGCCACCTATTGCGCCGACAAATTGCCACAATTTCTTAAGGATTTGGAATCTTACAAGATTGGTGATCTAGAAAAAGCTCTGCAAGCCGCATTCTTAGGCTTTGATAAAACATTGCTCGAACCAGAAGTAGTCGAGATACTTAAAATACTTGCTGGTGAAAAGAATTTCGCTGAAGCTGATGACAGCGATGTACTTGATGACGATGAAGATGATGAGGATTTGGCTGAATTGCGTGAAGAGGGAAGCTTGCCGCTGAATGAAGTATTGGAAAAATATAAAGGTGGTGGACCTTCAATGCCAGCCCTGAAGAAAGTTAAAGATGGTGAGCCCCGAGCCTCGGGATCGAAACCACAGTCACCATTCTTGCGCGGTCGTCGTGCAGCAGCAGTAGCCGCCGATGCTGCTACCAAGGCAGAAATTAATGAGGAAAAAGTAAAACCCTCAGGCTCTGCCGCTTCATCGTCTGCAGACAATGGTAAGAGTTTTAAATAAAAATTTTTAATTTTTTTCAACACTTTAATTAATGCTACAGATAATAAAATGGAAACGGACGAACTCGAGGATGATTCTACAGTAAGCAGCAGCAGTTCTGGAGCGCGCAAATGCACAAACAATAGTGCCAATTCAGCTGGAATACAAGCAGCTGAGGCTGAAGCCACTGAATCACACACGCTTTCAACTAATGGTTCGGTCAAAGCTGCCAATCCATCCACAAAACCCGATTCTTCACGTCTAAAGGAAAGTGAACAAAACGGAAGCGTAACATCATCCGTTAATAAGGCAATAAAAGCGGCCGACGTTTCTACATCATCATCCTCAACATCAGCCTTAGCTGCTGTAAAGGTTGTGGTCGCCGAGGATGGCATAGTTTCAGGCTCTAACGAGTCTGCTGCTAAGCAAAATGGAAATGGAACTGCCGAGGCAACCTCTTCTACAGTTAAATTGCCTACCAGTGCCGATCGTTCAGGTATATCATCTACTAGCAAGGATGCCAAAAAGATCAAAAAAGCAAATCCTGACGATGACTCAACTGATGATGATGCTGATTTTGATGGTGCGTTCAACCAGCTTGGTTTTATTATAATTTTTTAAATAATTTTTTTTTTTAATTTTCTAGCTGATGAAAGTTCCAGCAATGAGGAATCCGATGCACGTAATGCTCTCGAATATTCTTCAGAAGACGATCTGGATGATGATGACGACGATGATGATGATGAAGACGAGGACGACGAAGATGACGAAGAGGAAGAAGCTGATGATGAGGAAGATGAAGAAGGCGCTCTGGCCAATGAGCAATTTTGCGCCAATATGATTGAAGAGCCAGGTAAAGATAGCGGCTGTACGGCAGTTATTGCTGTGCTAAATGGTCGCGATCTTTATGTGGCCAACGCTGGAGATTCTCGCTGCGTTGTCTGTCGCAATGGCAAAGCAATTGAAATGAGTTTGGATCACAAGCCAGAGGATGACGAGGAGTCGGCACGCATTCTGAAGGCGGGTGGACGTGTTACTCTTGATGGCCGCGTTAATGGTGGTCTGAATTTATCACGTGCCATTGGAGATCACGCTTATAAGATGGTAAACATACACAGTATAATTTATTTTAAAATAATTAAACTATTTTTTTTATTGCTTTTAGAATTTGGATCTAACTGCCGAAGAACAAATGATCTCTGCACTGCCTGATATCAAAAAACTTATCATAACACCAGAAGATGAATTCATGGTTCTAGCTTGTGATGGCATTTGGAATTTTATGTCCAGCGAAGAAGTGGTGGACTTTGTGCGTTTGCGTTTAAAAGATGAATCCAAAAAAGTTTCACAAATCTGTGAAGAGGTCGGTAAAAAATATCAAAGCTTTTATTATAATTTTATTACTTGTCATCTTTAGCTTTTTGATAACTGTCTTGCTCCCAACACTATGGGCGATGGTACAGGCTGCGACAATATGACCGCTGTCATTGTACGCTTCCAACCAAAATTACTTGATCTGCCTACTAAAATTAATCCTGAGGAAACCGAAGATGTGCTCCTTGCCAAACAAGCCGCAGAGTCTGATGCTGCCGATGCAAGTCTACAAAAAACACTTAAACGCAGTGCCTCACCTACTTCGGACGATAATTCCAACGAGGCCGAGAACGCCAACAAAACAAAACGCATGAAGACTGATGATAAAGAAGAATCTAACACAAGCAGTAGCAGCAATGATGCCACCAGCAGCAGCAGTACCACAACAACAGCAGCAGTGGCAGCTTCTGCTAATTCCGCAGAAGCTGATCAAAAGGAATGTGACAGCGTTAATACGGCCAACAACGAGGCTGCAGCCTCGACGTAAGCAATCAATCCCCAAATACAATAACAACTTTATGTTCGTTCATTCTCGTTTAGTCGTCAAAATATGGTTGGAATATCAAATCCAAATTTAAGGAATTAAAGATTTTTATGTTTTTATGTTTTTCTTTTATGTTTAAGAAACTGTAGATTTCTGCTTTTGTTTTTTCAACCCACTTAGTTCATAAGTTTAAGGAAAAAAAAAGAATAATCAAATAAAAACAGAGTAATCAATTAATTTTTAGAATTCTAGTGGACAATTTTATATGAAAATAAACAAAACTCGCAAAAAAACATAAGAGCATACCTAAAATTTTGGATATATAAATGAAAATTAAAACTCGCCCTAACTGCGTAGAAAGATAAATACACTTATGTATGAAAAAAGCTCTTAGAGTATCTTAAATAATCTGTTCATTTCAATAAAATTTCCCCACGGCTTCAACATTTCTCTAAATATAAGTTTCATATAACCTTAATAATTTTCTATGGTCAGATGTGTGCAAAGAATATTTCCTTAAAATTTAGATCAATATATAAAAATATGTTGAAAAAACAAATTAAACTATTTTTATTTAAAGTGTATTTTTAAAGCGTTGGGTTTTTGAGAATAGTCACATGTTCTACGAACAGGTTCAATCAATGTTCAATCTTTTTCGAACAGGTTCGACGAAGTAGTTAGCTGGTGTGTAAGCCCCGTTAGAGATTCACCACCATAGATGCCAGATTCGTGTGATACATTACGTTTCGTGATTCTTTTAAGTGCCGTGTGATTTCGTGAGTTTTTTTTATGTAGGATGGTTTTTCAATCGTAATTTTTTCACACAAGATAAATACATATTATTACTTTGAATTTTCAATTTCGTTGTTTAATTTTTTATAACAATGCCTTACTAATGAATTTATGCTGAACTAATTAAAAGAATAATATAATAATAATAATAATAACTATAACATAATTCCGTAAAATGTGAGTGCGGAACGCTTGATTATTTGAAAAATTTCAGAGCATATTTTTAGGCATTTTCTGTCTTGTGATTTATTGAAACTTCAAAAACTTTATATTTTTTTTTCATTTTGAAAGTTTCAGTTTTAAAAAAAATTGTTAAACATTTTTCGTCGGAATGTTTAACAATTTAACAAAAAAGTCGGAAAAATTGTTAAACATTTTTCTACTTTGAGGTATTTTATAAGTATTTGGAACTTAACGTTATTATTTGAATAATTTAAAATCGAATAGGTGGAAAAGAACTAGTTTCTAATATAAAATTGATGAGCGATTTTAGAAGAATTTTTCATAGGTGTGTGATTTTTTTTTTCAGCCGTATGACATTTTGTGTGAGTTTTTAATCTCTGTGTGGTATTTTGCGTAATTTTTCCATTAAAGCCCGTATGACACTTGATTGTTCTCTCGAATTTTATGCATTGAAAAATTAATTACAAGAGTATAAAAGCGCAAGCTTATTTCAATTAGTGTGAGTACAGTAACACAAAAAAAAAAATACTGTAGTAAAATTTACTGCACAACGTGTATTTATTTTAAAACTATGTAGTTTTGTTTATTTTTAAATACAAATGTAGTTATTCAATATTTTTTTTCAGTATTAACACTTGAATAATTAATACTACACGATGTAGTGATATGTAGTTTGTATTTGTTCAGATGTATTAATTTGTGAATACAAAAATACTTGGAATTTAAAAAAAAAAACATAGCAATCTGAGCCTTTGCTTTTAAATTTTTTGTTTTTTAAATTAAAAATAAACAAAATAAAGCAAATTTAAAAATTCTTTGATCTCCTTGTAAGTACATTTTATAACTTTCTTTCTTATATAATTCCCATTCCAGCGGATGGTATTTGTGTATTGCTGTACCAACTCTTCTAGCTAATTCTAACGATGTGCCGAAATACTTTTTGGTGAACAATTGGCTGAGTTTCAACTAGCTATTCATTTTTTATTTGTTTGTTGTAATATGTAATAAATGACAAATTAAAAACAAGGTCATTTAATATTTTTTAAAAATAATTAACTGTTTAACACTTAAGACATAATACTTTCAATATTTTTAATATGCTAATGACAAATAATATAAATTACACTAAAATATAAAACATATTATTTTATAAATTCTTGTTCAATGTAGGAAAACTAACTACACATGTAGTAAAAATTACTACACATGTAGTAAACTATAAATAAATACTGCAAAATAAACAAATTTACATTTGTTTTAAATACATTTTTATTTATTCTTACTAAAGAATTTTTTTGAGTGAAGAAACAGACGATTTTTTAGCTTATATTGCATTCTGATATTTTTCTCTATATTTTTCAAGAAGAATGTATTCTTGAGCTTTTATCCCACAAAATAGACGATTTGCTCCGTAACGAGCGAAGACGAAAATGTTCGCTTAAATGTAATTCAATGTTGTTGCCTAAAATAAGCAAAAGTAAACACATCGAAACTGAACGAAACGGTTTGACGAGACGTTTTGTTTCGCAAGAACCGAACTTTTAGCGTCTCAACTCGTCAGCAACAATAGTGCAGAGTATTTTTACATCAATTTTTGTTGTATTTTTATCAATTAGTGCAAGAAACAATATTTTTATGAATTAATAGCCATTGTTAGCGATCAACAATGCATATCAACATATGCATTTAAAACAGCTGGCAGCTGATCAGCCTAAACGATTTCAAGAACGTTTCATTTTGGCTCAAATGTCAAAACAGACGTAACGAGTGTACACGCTCGTCGAGTTGCAATCGTCTCATTTGTCTATTTTGGTTAGGGCTTTCGTCTGCACTCGTTACGTAGCAAATCGTCTATTTTTGGTTTGGGCTTATAAGTGTGAATCCTCCCTTGCAGAGGTGGGTGAAAGCATGACAGAATAATAAGGTAGGCTCATATTTTTACGGCTGCTCAAATGTCTAATTTTACACTAACAAAGCTGTGAGTGCTATAAATGTCAAACAATAAAGCCAGCAACAACAACTAGAAAAACTTAAATTCGAACAGCTGACTTTGACATCTAGCTCTTCCTCTCCAATATGCGCCTACACCCAAAAAATTCTGTAGTAAAAATAAATAAAAATGTATTTAAAACAAATGTAAAGTAGTAGCTCACCGTCCAAATAAAAATGTATTTATTTTTACTAAATTAGATTATTTATTTTAACTACAGAGAAAAAAAAATTTTTTTGCAGTTATTTTTACTACAAGCGTAGTATATTTTACTACATATTTATTTAAATGAAATTTAAGAACCAAATTTTTATGCAGCATTTAAAAATAATTCTTACCACATGTGTAGTGATTTTTTTATATTGACTAAAAAAATCGGTGTTTTGTTTTTAATTATTAAATTCTGTTTTTTAATATTTATATTAAATTATGCAATTTAATTAACAACAACATCATAAGAACATATTTACAACAATGTTAACAATATAATGAAAAATAGCATAGAATGATAAAAAATAACAATATAAAACGGGAGGAAAAAAAACATAAAAATTACGTTAACAGCTTTATTCAAATGCCAATATTGTGACCATTAAACTCTCATCAATTTTCAGCAAAGCTTTACTTCTTAAAATCTTGATGACTGGTTATAGTGGTAGGAGCCAAATATCGTCTACTAGAAAGATATTATTTATTTATATAAGCACTAAACATTTTATTTAAAAAATTTAAAATTTGGTTACTTACCAGCATTCTGCAGTCATGGTTGACAATATTATTTTTATTTTTTAAAATAATTTTTCATTTATTGAAATGGAAAATCATAGATAGCTATAAAAAATATTTTTTTTCAAAACCTTTTGTGCATACAAATAAATACATTTAAATAAATACATATAACTACATTGTGTAGTACTAATTACACTGGTTTACAAATAACGAAAAGTTGCTTGTACTTTAAATGCCACTATCTTTTTCTCATGTAAAATCGGTCGCTAATTCCGAAAAAAATTCTTTTTTTTTTCTGTCACTCTGTTTTCGAGATATTGCCCACTGTAGGGTTTTCAACGAAAAAAAAAGTTGGTCCCACTTAATTGCATATATCTCCAGAACCAACAACAGTAATCAAATAAATGATATATCAAATAAAAGCTTATAAAATTTCTTACAAACAATGCAAACATAATTTTTTGGTAGTGCTGCTAGTTTTGGTGGAATAAATTAAAATTTCGAGGATTTTTTTTATTTTTCAGAAAAATTTCCAAAAAAAGACAAAATAGTTGCAATTTTCGTTAAGAAATCAAAATATTTACTACTTTTTATAATTTTTACTAAAAGCCTGTATTTAACCGAAAAAATAAGATATTGTTGAAGAAAATCTATTGAGAAATGAAAAAGTTGTGTTTAATGGAACGAAATCACCCAAATTGTATGATTATCAATTTATGCATTTGGACTTATTTTATTGCCTTAAAAAAAAAAATGAGAACTAAAGGTTGTTGTAATAAAATCATATATTCTTCATTTTTATTGTTCTTTCAATAATTTACATTATTTTGACATTATTTAAATTGTATATAATTATTATTAATAATTTTTATTGTTCCCTTAAATCATTTATATTGTTATTTACATTGTAAATAATTTTTAACAACAATAGTCGTAACAATAGTCGCCCATCATTCCTTCGTTCCAAAATCCTTGGTACCGATTCTCAATTGATTTCATCTGTTAGTGGAATCTTTCCCCATGTTCGTCGCTCTCGTCACCGAGATTCTTCGGAAAAAATTCAAATGGGAGTGCAGAAAGTGAATTTTCAGAGACATATTTACTCCCATTTTTTTATAGTTCTTGAGCAACTCGTTGTCTTTTTTCTCGTAAGATTCACTTTTATTGTTCCCGAGGAAGCTAGAAACAGTCGTCCTAAAAGAATCCCACGGCGCTGCCTCAACTGGTGACAATAGTTCTGCAAATTGAAGATCGTTTAACACCTTTTTTATTTGCGGTCCAACGAAGACACCTTCTTTTATTTTGGCATCAGAAAGATTTGAAAAAATCGTTTTCAAATATGTGAATCGCTTTCGTTGTCTAACGCCTTGACAAAGTTTTTCATAAGTCCAAGTTTGATGTGCAGCGGTGGGAGAATTATGTTTTCCTTTTTGACGAGTGGAACGTTTTTAACGTTGCTCTCTCCAACTTTCGACTCAATTCTTTCTGGCCAGTCCTTTTTGTAATAGTGGTGTTCACGTGCTCGACTATCCAACTTGCAGAGAAATAAGCAGTACTTTGTGCCATTGTCGCCACTCTGTAAACCACAAAGCATACCAACGACTTTGAGATCAGAACATATTTTCCAGTCGTGTTGTTCATATTTAATACATGTCAATAGCTTCGCCATTGTTTCGTAAGTTTCCTTTTGTTGACTGCATGTGCGATCGGAATCAATGGCTTTTTGTTTCCTATATGAAGTAATACCGCCTTCAAGCTCACTTTGCTGCCATCAATAAACAAACGCCACTCTTTGGGAATGTACGGCTGACCGAAGGTTTTAAATAAATCAGGAATGTCTACGTAATATCAGATATTGTCATTCTTAGTTAAGTGTTTTTTACGATTTCTGTAGTATGTCACCTTAACATCGGGTCTCAAAAAGTTGAATTGTTGCATAAGAGAAGCATGCAATTCCGATTTTTCCTTTGACAGTTCAAAATCTCTTATCCAATCATTCAGCTGCACTTGCGATAAAAGGTGAGTTGTGCTTTCAGTTGTAATAGTACACCACCTGTGGTTCCTTTCGACTCGACTGAATGAACGGATTTTCGATTGTTTTCACGTGTTGAATCGGGACAAGTAGGATATGGAACATCGTCAGAATGAGATACTGGCAATGAAACAGTCGGGACAGTGGCGTATATCACTCGTTTGTGTTTTCCAACACCAGTCACTTTGGCCAGACAAAAATAGCAATCGTTTAGGTGGCAAAACGGTTGTCTCCAGACCATCCGAATTTTTTTCCGAAGAATCTCGGTGACGAGAGTGACGAACATGGGGAAAGATTCCACCAACAGATGAAAGCAATTGAGAATCGGTACCAAGGATTTTGGAACGAAGGAATGATGGGCGACTATTGTTGCGACTATTGTTGTTAAAAATTATTTACAATGTAAATAACAATATAAATGATTTAAGGGAACAATAAAAATTATTAATAATAATTATATACAATTTAAATAATGTCAAAATAATGTAAATTATTGAAAGAACAATAAAAAATGAAGAATATATGATTTTATTACAACAACCTTTAGTTCTCATTTTTTTTTTTATGGCAATAAAATAAGTCCAAACGCATAAATTGATAATCACACAATTTGGGTGATTTCGTTCCATTAAACACAACTTTTTCATTTCTCAATAGATTTTCTTCAACAATATCTTATTTTTTTCGGAAAAATACAGGCTCTTAGTAAAAATTATAAAAAGTAGTAAATATTTTGATTTCTTAACGAAAATTGCAACTATTTTGTCTTTATTTGGAAATTTTTCTGTAAAATAAAAAAAATCCCCGAAATTTGAATTTATTCCGCCAAAACTAGCAGCTCTACCAAAAAATTATGTTTGCATTGTTTGTAAGAAATTTTATAAGCTTTTATTTGATATATCATTTATTTGGTTACTGTTGTTGGTTCTGGAGATATATGCTATTAAGTGGAACCAACTTTTTTTTTTCGTTGAAAACCCTACAGTGGGCAATATCTCGAAAACGGAGTGACAGAAAAAAAATAAATTTTTTTTTCGGAATTAGCGACCGATTTTACATGCGAAAAGGTTAGTGGCATTCAAAGTACATATTGGCTGTAAACCAGTGTTATTTAAGTGTAAAATGCAGTAAAAAGTTATCGAATAACTACAAGTGTGTTTGAAATAAATAAAACTACATGTTTTGAGAAACAAATACACATTGTGTAGTATATTTTAGTACAGTATTTTTTTGAGTGTACCTTGTTATTCTATCATGGGTGAAAGCAGTGTTGGGCATCAATCAATTAAAATTTCAATCAATTAATTAGTTGATTAAAAAATTAATTGCAATTGATTTAATTGCAATTAATATCAATTGCAGTTATTTGCAATTGATTTAATTGCAATTGATTTAATTGCAATTAATATCAATTGCAATTAATTGCAATTGATTTATTTGCAATTAATATCAATTGCAATTAATTGCAAATGATTTAATTGCAATTAATATCAATTGCAATTAATCATTAATTGTAGTCTGCAATTAATTTATTTAGACTAACCTGAAGTAATTGCAAAATACAATTAAATCGATGGCAATTAACTTTCTTAAATTAAAGGTACAATTAAAGGTTCATTTGGACCAAAATGGATGATTCTCTGGCCAATCGGATGCAGTGGGATTATCTGAGGTCACAGGTGGGTCATTGGCACTTTAATGGGTTCCATGGAACATTTGGACATAATTGGATGATTCTTTGGCCAATCGGATGCAGTGGGATTATCTGAGGTCACAGGTGGGTCATTGGCACTTTTATGGGTTCCATGGAACATTTGGACCAAAATGGATGATTCTATGGCCAATCGGATGCAGTGGGATTATCTGAGGTCACAGGTGGGTCATTGGCACTTTTAAGGGTTCCATGGAACATTTGGACATAATTGGATGATTCTATGACCAATCGGATGCAGTGGGATTATCTGAGGTCACAGGTGGGTCATTGGCACTTTTATGGGTTCCATGGAACATTTGGACCAAAATGGATGATTCTATGGCCAATCGGATGCAGTGGGATTATCTGAGGTCACAGGTGGGTCATTGGCATTTTTATGGGTTCCATGGAACATTTGGACATAATTGGATGATTCTTTGGCCAATCGGATGCAGTGGGATTATCTGAGGTCATAGGTGGGTCATTGGCACTTTTATGGGTTCCATGGAACATTTGGACATAATTGGATTATTCTATGGCCAATCGGATGCAGTGGGATTATCTGAGGTCACAGGTGGGTCATTAGCACTTTTATGGGTTCCATGGAACATTTGGACATAATTGGATGATTCTTTGGCCAATCGGATGCAGTGGGATTATCTGAGGTCATAGGTGGGTCATTGGCACTTTTATGGGTTCCATGGAACATTTGGACCAAAATGGATGATTCTATGGCCAATCGGATGCAGTGGGATTATCTGAGGTCACAGGTGGGTCATTAGCACTTTAATGGGTTCCATGGAACATTTGGACCAAAATGGATGATTCTATGGCCAATCGGATGCAGTGGGATTATCTGAGGTCACAGGTGGGTCATTAGCACTTTTATGGGTTCCATGGAACATTTGGACATAATTGGATGATTCTTTGGCCAATCGGATGCAGTGGGATTATCTGAGGTCATAGGTGGGTCATTGGCACTTTTATGGGTTCCATGGAACATTTGGACCAAAATGGATGATTCTATGGCCAATCGGATGCAGTGGGATTATCTGAGGTCACAGGTGGGTCATTAGCACTTTTATGGGTTCCATGGAACATTTGGACATAATTGGATGATTCTATGGCCAATCGGATGCAGTGGGATTATCTGAGGTCACAGGTGGGTCATTGGCACTTTTATGGGTTCCATGGAACATTTGGACATAATTGGATGATTCTATGGCCAATCGGATGCAGTGGGATTATCTGAGGTCATAGGTGGGTCATTGGCATTTTTATGGGTTCCATGGAACATTTGGACCAGTTTTGAGCATTTGATTAAACTTTGTGAAATATATTTTGAGAAAGGTTTCAGCTATTTAATTATTCAGTTATTTAATCGTTTTACTCGACTTATTAATTATTTAAATGGCTTTCTACTCCACATTTATAACTGCACTACAATAGAAACTGTTTCTATTTTATTTTCCATTTATTTTCTATTTTGAGAGAAAGTGTCCGAGAAATCACACATACTTCATTCCTCGTTCCGTTCTGAAGAACGAAGCATGTTTCACTTCTTTTTGAATCATTGCCTTATCACGTGAAATTCTGCTTAACTAACATTTCTTTTTCTTATGAGGAGGTCTTTTCTGCTTATGCTTTTATTTTGTAAACACAATTTAGGCAGTGGCTTATAATGCTTCCGATTGGCCATAGAATCATCCATTTTGGTCCAAATGTTCCATGGAACCCATTAAAATGCCAAGGACCCACCTATGACCTCAGATAATCCCACTGCATCCGATTGGCCATAGAATCATCCAATTATGTCCAAATGTTCCATGGAACCCATAAAAGTGCCAATGACCCACCTATGACCTCAGATAATCCCACTGCATCCGATTGGCCATAGAATCATCCAATTATGTCCAAATGTTCAATGGAACCCATAAAAGTGCCAATGACCCACCTGTGACCTCAGATAATCCCACTGCATCCGATTGGCCATAGAATAACCCATTTTGGTCCAAAGGTTCCATGGGACCATTAAAAGTTCCAATGACCCGCCTATGACCTCAGATAATCCCATTGCATCCGATTGGCCATAGAATCACCCATTTTGGTCCAAATATTCCATGGAACCCATAAAAGTGCTAATGACCCACCTGTGACCTCAGATAATCCCACTGCATCCGATTGGCCATAGAATCATCCATTTTGGTCCAAATGTTCCATGGAACCCATTAAAGTGCTAATGACCCACCTGTGACCTCAGATAATCCCACTGCATCCGATTGGCCAAAGAATCATCCAATTATGTCCAAATGTTCCATGGAACCCATAAAAGTGCCAATGACCCACCTATGACCTCAGATAATCCCACTGCATCCGATTGGCCAAAGAATCATCCAATTATGTCCAAATGTTCCATGGAACCCATAAAAATGCCAATGACCCACCTATGACCTCAGATAATCCCACTGCATCCGATTGGCCATAGAATCATCCATTTTGGTCCAAAAGTTCCATGGAACCCATAAAAGTGCCAATGACCCACCTGTGACCTCAGATAATCCCACTGCATCCGATTGGCCATAGAATCATCCATTTTGGTCCAAATGTTCCATGGAACCCATAAAAGTACTAATGACCCACCTGTGACCTCAGATAATCCCACTGCATCCGATTGGCTATAGAATCATCCAATTATGTCCAAATATTCCATGGAACCCATAAAAGTGCCAATGACCCACCTGTGACCTCAGATAATCCCACTGCATCCGATTGGCCATAGAATCATCCATTTTGGTCCAAATGTTCCATGGAACCCATAAAAGTACTAATGACCCACCTGTGACCTCAGATAATCCCACTGCATCCGATTGGCCATAGAATCATCCATTTTGGTCCAAAAGTTCCATGGAACCCATAAAAGTGCCAATGACCCACCTGTGACCTCAGATAATCCCACTGCATCCGATTGGCCATAGAATCATCCATTTTGGTCCAAATGTTCCATGGAACCCATAAAAGTACTAATGACCCACCTGTGACCTCAGATAATCCCACTGCATCCGATTGGCTATAGAATCATCCAATTATGTCCAAATATTCCATGGAACCCATAAAAGTGCCAATGACCCACCTGTGACCTCAGATAATCCCACTGCATCCGATTGGCCATAGAATCATCCATTTTGGTCCAAATGTTCCATGGAACCCATAAAAGTGCCAATGACCCACCTGTGACTTCAGATAATCCCACTGCATCCGATTGGCCATAGAATCATCCATTTTGGTCCAAATGTTCCATGGAACCCATAAAAGTACTAATGACCCACCTGTGACCTCAGATAACCCCACTGCATCCGATTGGCCATAGAATCATCCATTTTGGTCCAAATGTTCCATGGAACCCATAAAAGTGCCAATGACCCACCTGTGACCTCAGATAATCCCACGGCTTCCGATTGGCCATAGAATCATAATGAAAATAAGATACTTCATTTTTCTGCAATTTAATTGTTAGTTTTTTAGTCTAATTAATTATTGCAATTAACAATTAATTAATTGTTAATTGTAGAAGTCGCAATTAACAATTAATTAATTGTTAATTGCAAAAGTTGCAATTAACAATTGATTAATTGTCAATTGCAAAAGTTGCAATTAACAATTGATTAATTGTTAATTGCAAAAGTTGCAATTAACAATTGATTAATTGTTAATTGCTGGGCACACAATTAACAATTAATTAATTGTAATCATTAATTGTAAAAACAATTTAATTTTGCCCAACACTGGGTGAAAGGAGCTGGAAGCGCCATAAGTGCCAGCAAAAATTCACACACGAAATCACTTCAAGTAAACACTAGAGTTCGTAGTGATCACTTGATTTCTCATTATTGATATGCATAAAAAGAAAACACTTTATAGTGTTTATCTTATATCTTCATATAATTCCTTGTTTTTTGCTAAAATTAATTAATTTATGTTAATAATTCTTAAAAAACATTTAGAATTATATTTTGAGCCTTATGCCAAATAATTATTGAAGCAACTTTATTTTTATAACTTTTAATTTTTAAATTGAATTTTTGATATATGAAAAGAATGCAAAAAGTCTCGCGGGCTGTGATTTCATTAAACTTTTTTGACGTTATACTTTCATATTTTCGTTGTTGATGAAATTTTGAAAGCAAAGTCTCTGCAACGCAGTTTCATCATGTAATTTGAAGATGCAACTTGAAAAGAAAATTTCAGAAAATCTCATGCGACGAGTTTCATTGTATAAGTCCCCTTTATAAAAGAAGTGAACACTTAAGTTCAAAATTCGAAAAAAAAGCTTGCTTAAAAATGTTTATTCATACCAAAAGTAGTGTTCACTATCGAACTTTCACTTTTTGATAGATAAAACTACTCTGAAGCGTTCACTATTTTTTATGCATATGGGCCCATATGCATAAAAATCACTCGTGTGACACTCACAGCAAAAAATCACACGCATAGAAAAAAAATCATGCAAAATCACACACAGAATAGAAAATCACTCAAAAGCAATACCAATTTTACATCATAAAAGAGCATTTAATGCCATACAATTTTACAAATAATGAGATTTTTTCTCTTATTTGATTTTATTACTGAAAGTTTATAGTTAAAAATTTATTAATATCTGAATTTATAATTAGGGTGCTCACAGTTCTGTATTATCTGCTCTGTTAACTTTGCCGTCTATTAACTTTAGAACATTTTAGCACGTGTTAACTTTGATTGTTTTTGTTTTACGTACAAACTTGAGATACCACTTGTTGCTAAAGTTATCTCACTTCTACTCATGTCTTTCTTTTGTGTTAATGTGGTATCACTAATCAGCTGATTTAATTATGTTGCAAAAAATGGAAAAAAATGGATCGTCGAAGAAGTAAGTACATTTTTCCATAATTCTTCGTTTCCGTATTTTTGAAAACTATTTTTGCAATTTAGCTCCAAAACACAAAAAGAGGTGCTCACAGTTTGATTGAAATATCTTTCTAAAGTTGCCAGGTGTTAACTTTAGAAGCAAACTGTGAATTCCCTAAATATAAGCATAATTTTAACTTTTTAAAAGTTTAAACTTTATATCTGTGTTAGCAAATTTCAATTGCAGTGTTGGGTTTGTTCGCTAATATGCGTGTTTTCGCATTTACTTGAGCGCACTCTTCTTTATCATAGACTTTGTGATTAAAAAATCAAGCATGAGTGAAAAATCACTCGTGTTAGTTTAGAAACGTGTACACATTGTCACACGTCACTTAAAAAATCAGTAGCTCGTTTCTGCAACTTTTGCGACAAATAGTCACTTTTTCTCTCGTCACACTATTTCGTTCCAAAATACTCACTTTTACGAAAGCTAGTGTTTCTGCATTAATAAGTGAGAAAATATTGCTCTGTGATGAGAAAGATACACAAGTGATAGGGAATATATAAATTTGAAACAATTGACATTTTTTTTGTTTTGATTTTTTCAAAAATAAAAAAATAAACAAAAATAAACAAAACAATTTTTTCATGTTTTGACACTTAGTGATGTTGATATTTATAAAACAAACCCTATCCATGCGTTGAGAGTCGAGTATTCTTTTCATGCGGTTGCTTAATGCAGTGATACATATTTTTATCATGGAATAAATCTCATTAATACAATATTTAAGTTTGTATATTCAATAACTTATACATTGTAATACTTATAATATTGTGTATATTATATATTTAAAGTCTAAATGAAAAATTTAGATACCTTGTACCGGGTAGAAGTATTAGTAACCACTTCTTTGAAATCGAAAATTGCACTATCAACCAAAAATTGTTCTCACCTAATCAGAACATAGTGACAACTTCAACCGACTCGAGTCGCATATTTTAGTTTGCAGAAACACTTTGGCTATTGAATTCCTACGAAAATAGAATTGAAACAAGCGAGACGAGTCACCGACTTTTCTCATTTTATTACAGAGACGGTGCAAGTGAGAATGACGTCATTATGGCGCCAAAGTGAGAAAATATTGTGAGAACTGCGGTGACAAAAGTTGCAGAAACGAGCTACAGGAATAGTGATTTATCACACGAATCTGGCATCTATGAGCAGCACTATTATTTTTTACAAGCTGGCAGCACAGTTTGAGTTATTGTCAAATACTTTTTTAATCACAATTTGTATTTTTGAGTTTTTCAGCGACGATTAAATAAATTCCATTAATTAAAAGGATTTATATTCTTTTTCTGCTTTGAAAAGAAGAAAACAAGCACTTCATGATAAAAATTAACGGCAAATTTAAATTAAAGCTGGTGTAAGAAATACGTGCATTTGCAGAGCTTCCGACAACGAAGCGAAGCAACTACAATTAAGTGTCATAGTTCAGTTACTTAACAGTTTCCTGGCATTCAGTAAAGGACGGCAGCGACACCTAAACATAAAGCATTCTTTAAAAGCATTCAAAATTGATTCATTAACTCTTGGCCCGAGCACAAGCAACGCGAAAGAAAGCGTTTGCAAAGGCTCCATAAGTGCCAACGACATCAGCAGCCGCCCGAGTAGCAGTGGCAGTAGTGTTGCCAGTGGCGGAGGAGCAATAAGCAAGCGGCAAGAGACAGCCAATAATTTAGTGTTTGTTGCTGCCAATAAAATGTCCGGAGATCAAAAGACTCTGCTTAAAGGACATCCATCACAGTATGTAAAGCTTAATGTGGGCGGTCGTCTATACTACACGACTATAGGAACGCTGACTAAGCACAATGATACCATGTTAAGCGCTATGTTCAGCGGACGTATGGAAGTACTAACCGATGCTGAAGGTATTAATTGAAAATTATGTTTAAAGAAACGATCTGTAAACTGTGTGTATTTCGGAGAGTTTATTAGAGAAGGGTAGGGCAAACATGTGTTCGTTTGTTAGGCTATTAGTCATTATCAGCTTATTGCTGATAAAGCTTATGATGACTAATAATGTCTTAAATTTCCTGGAGCGCTGTATTTTCTCAACATGTTCTATAAAATTGGTGAAATTTTATAAAAATATGTTTTTTTTTAAGGTTGGATACTTATTGATCGTTGTGGCTCCCACTTTGGCACCATACTAAATTATCTACGTGATGGTACTGTGCCGTTGCCAGAATCTCACAAGGAAATTGCTGAGCTGCTGGCCGAGGCCAAATATTACTGCATTACTGAGTTGGCCATGTCTTGTGAACGTGCATTGCTAGCACATCAAGAACCAAAACCGATTTGTCGTATTCCATTAATAACTTCGCAGAAAGAGGAACAGCTGCTGATCAGTGGCTCATCAAAGCCAGCCGTTATTCTTGTGGTACAACGCCAAAATAACAAGTATTCCTATACCAGCACCTCGGATGACAATCTACTTAAGAATATAGAGCTCTTCGACAAGTTATCGTTGCGTTTTAACGAACGCATACTATTCATCAAAGATGTAATTGGACCCAGTGAGATATGCTGTTGGTCTTTTTATGGCCATGGCAAAAAAGTGGCTGAGGTTTGCTGCACTTCCATTGTCTATGCTACGGATCGAAAGCATACAAAAGTTGAGTTTCCAGAGGCACGCATTTACGAAGAGACGTTGCAGGTGCTGCTTTACGAGAATCGAAATGCACCAGATCAAGAATTGCTGCAAGCAACCTCTTCTGTGCGTGGTGGTGGCGTTGGAGGCTCTGGTATGGGTCAACAATACACAAGCGATGAGGAGGAAGAGCGCACTGGGCTGGCACGGTTGCGCTCCAATAAGCGCAATAATCCCACTTGATTTATTAAGCAATGCGTGGGAAGACCACGCGCCGCTTTACCTTAACTTTGGGGGGACGGCGTTTAAAATTTGCCAAAGAAATTAACATTTGAATTGAAAGTAAATCGGCGTGGTTCAGAGTGCTAATGTATGAAAAATGCTAAGAATTGAAAAATTACGAATTATGTTGGCTTCACTTGATTCTACAATAAGTATTTCTTTATCATTATCATTTCAATTATTGCAACAAGCTATATTTTTAATTGTTTCTTTTTTAATTCAAACTATTTTTTACTCACAAAATCTCATTATTTTCGTACACTAAAGTTTACTAATTTTAACACGTATGTAAAACACTGCCCCGCAAAATTAATTTATAACTTCAAATGAAACATTTTAAAAGAAGTTAAAAAATAATTGTAATTTTGATTTTGAGCAATGAAAGAACAATTTAACAAATGTTGGAAGTTTTTAAAAGACGTTTCCGAAATCATGGAATCTTTTTCTTGAAATTAAAGAAACATGTTTAAATATTTGACTCTTAATTGTTGGAAAATTTTCTACATAAACTGTTTTTAAAGCATTATTTAAAATTAATTTAAACGTTTAAATGTTCAACTGTTTTTTAAGTGGTTCTGAAATAACACAGAATAAATATGCAAAGAATAAATATTATTATAACATCATCAACACTAATTTTTGGATAGAGGTAAAAACAAAACAAAATTTTATAGTTTTTGTATTAAATTTTCACGAAATATACTAAATTTCCAATGCACGAAAAGTTAACCAAGTTTAGAAACCTCAAGAGTTTAAATGAACGGCAAATGAATTGTATAAAAAGAAAAATAGATTTAGTCATAATGCCACCATTTCTTAAACAGTTACCACAAAAATATGTTCAATGTTATGATAAATCAAAATTTCCATTATAATTAAAAGCTGAAATTGTTAAAAGTAGAGATTTTAATAAACAAAGCATTATTAAGTAGTTTTGTTTTCACCCGCCAGTTGAAGCCGGTTAAGTAATAACAAATAAATTTAAGTTTTACAATAAAAGTTGGCGTGAAAATAGTTTTACAATAAGCGGTACATATATTAACAAAATTCAGAACTGTTAACTGACAACAATATACGTAATAAATTAAAATTACAAAATTGCGTCTGTTTTTATCAATAAAATCTAGTCGATATACTTTAGTTCACTTGATAGTATGGGGAAGGAGTGTCGATGGAACTAGGCAGGATATTTCGGAGTCAAGATTTGTTCAGATGAAAATTCAATTCATTGATTAAATTATTGGTTACGAAGCATCCTGGTTATGGGTTCATTAACGTTGCGTTGGTTGGTTTTAAAGAACATTAATTGGAGTAGTGCTGGGAAGTTCATGGTTCCGCATATTAGCTGATGAATGAAGAGAAACTCCGCCAACTTCCTATCGTTTTGCAAGAGTTAGCATGTTAATCTACTTCAGACGGTCGGTCGGCATAAGAAGGTAAGTTTTAACTGTAAAAACTGGGAAGACCACGAAGAGTGAAAAGAATGAATCTTAGTTAAACGGCTTCGATTCGCATTGAATGGGTGTTGTAGATAGAGAAGCAAAACTGGCTGGTATATTCGAGCATTGGTCTAGTTAAGGTAATATAGAGATTTTGTGACGTTAGGATTGGAGAACTCTCTGGACCAGTGTTTCACGAAACACACTACAAATGATATTATTAGTATGAGACCAAAAGTTAAGTTCCTTGTCGCAAATAACATATAAGTTCCGTAAATAGCTTAGAGGGAACTGGCTTGCCAAGAATGTAATAAGTTCTCAGGGTAAACTAGAGTCGCTTACAAGCATATGTAATAGCTTGACATTTGGTAACGTTGAGATCCAGAAGATTTTGTTGACAAGTAGAAAAGCTGACCAGATCGTCTTGAAGATTGTGAGAATCGGCGTTGGTTTGTGCCCCGATAGATTTTTATATCATCAGACTACACAGAAAGATTGCAATCAGAGATGGTCAATCAAAGGCTTTTAGCTTAAGAAGGATGATAATAGTGTGCGAGATTTTGTCAAACGCTCGGTCGTTGGAAACTGCATCAAATTCTGCACCAAGTGTTTGAATCAAATTCTGGGGCCTTACTCTGTAACGTGAATCGAAAAGTTATGCGATTCGAAAATTAAATGCGATTCGAAAGTTAAATCGCACTGTGTTACTCTTTTGCATTCGTGACATTGATTTAACTTATCGTTTCATCAAATATTCAGTTAAAGTTCGTATTACTGACTTTTAAACGCCAAAAATGCGAAAATAAGTGTAAAGAAACAGAAGATACGTCAAAATATTGAATTCGAAAATCGATTTGCAGAGTATCATAATTCCGAATTCGAACAATTTAACTTTCGAATCGCGTTACAGAGTAAGGCCCCTGTAAGGTTAGTGTTAGTTGATCAATCTTTGAGGAAGCCATGTTGACTAGGAGGAAAGATAGATTTGCAATGGAAATCACGTAGATAATACTTTCAAGAATTTTGGGGTACATGATAGTTTTGCAATAGGTCTGTAATTAGAAATATTATTTCTAGGTCGTTTTTTATGCACAGGTACTATATACGAATTCCTGCATAACTTTGGAAAAACTGACTTAGAAACAGAAAGTTAAAAGAGTGCCAAAAGGGGGTGATCCAAAAATTTCGCGAATTTTTTTATGAAAATACCAGGCAACCCTTGGAGTACAGGAAAATAATCACCTTTTAGATTATGACAACCTACCTGTAGACCTGTATAAACCTATAAAGAAATAAATCGATTTAAAAAACTCGTACATGTTTGTATTGTAACTTTGTTCTTTGCAAAGTTCTGTTCTAGAAATATTCATGGAAAAATTTACTTTGTGTCAAAAATGATAATAATTTATATCTTTAACGGACTAATATTTCTTTTAGAGACTTGTCGTTTTTAATTTGACTTGTCGTCCAATGTTGGTTTGTAACCATGGTTACATAACCACTGGCTACAACAAATAACTACTACGCCCTAAAATCAAAGAACATCATTAAGGCTCACAGCTTATATTCTGCAAAAGTTATGACCGAGGAACTGCAAAAAGCTGGACTCTATATTGATGATATATATCGGCTGCGGGTGCAGGATCCCCGCATAGCCAATGAAACTAATGAACTGCGCGAAGAGTGCCTCGAGTATGCAGACAAGTTACAAGAGTTTAAGAATTTAGCAAAAGATTTTCATAAAATTGTAGCAAGTTTTGCTCAAGATGTAGAAAAGGAAAAGATACGCGCTATAAGCACGCAAAATCTGTTGAAGACAATAGCCAAACAGCGGCAAGCAGAGCAGCAAGTTTATCAGGTGCGAAAAAAAGAAATTTTACATGTCAGCATTGTGGAAACAATTTATTATATATTACCTTTTACAGAGTAAAATATTGGAGAAAAATCTGGAATTGGATCGCCTGAAGAGTGAATATCAATATTTGCAGCGCATTGAATCAGAACAGCAGGAGATAATCAACAATTTTATGCAAAATCAGTAGTTTTGCCGCATATTATAAAGCTGGAACATATATAACTAATAACTTAACTAATAGACTAGTACTAATTTTATTAACACATTATCTGTTTGATTGCTTGAACATTTTTGCGATAACAGGCGTAGCTACAGAGTGGCAACTTGGTTTTGGAGCAGTTGTAGACTTTTAGCTCATTACACCCAGCAATGCCACACAGTTGTGGTTTGGGCGGCTCGCGTGCCTGTTGCGCCTTGATGGGAAATTCGTGTTCGGCTGGAAATGATAGTGTTGCACCATCGACTGTGTTTCTGTAGCTTATCATAGGTTGTGCCACCTTAGCATTTTTATTACGTGCTGTTGAACGCTGTTTGGTTTCCTGCTTTTTGAGCAATCGCTCCATGGTTTTCTTTTTATCCTTTTCACGCTTTTCATCCGCCAATTGCTTACGCTTTTGTGACTTCAGTACAGCCTTTTGTATGTCTTCAGCTGTTTGCGGCTTTTCCTTCTCCTTGTAGCCAGTCGGTAGGGACATTAACATCTCGCCGCCTGGCGAGGGTTCCTTGTCCATTGTGCGTTCATACATAGCGCGTTGACGTGCTGTCATCAATTTGGGATTTTTAATTTTTTTCATCTCATCGTCGACCTCTTCCAATTTGCCCGACTCTATTGCAGTGAGCCAACGCTCTTCGTCACTTGAGGTTCCGCTATCACGTCGACCTTTTTTTTTCTTTGAATTTGCCGAATTTGTAATCGGTCCGGCTACTATAGCAGCGGCGGCTGCTGCTTTAGATGTAGATGGCGTGGTACCGAGCTTGCTACTTGTATGCTTTGCTTTTTCATCGGTATCATGTTTTTTAGCATGCATTGTCTTCGTAGGCGTTGGTGTGCTAGACACCGATTGTGATTCAAGCTCATCTATGGTGGTTTCGACATCTACGCAATTACCATCTTCGGCATCATCGCTCATTTGTATCTCCACCTCACCGTCGCATATGATTTCCTCTTCATGCTCGACAACGGGTGTATCGCATTGTTGGCTTATCTCATCATCGTCACTTATTTCTAGTGGTGGTGGAAGCGGTGCTGGTTGTTCTCGCAAGTTGGCTGTTTTCTTTGCCAACTTTAAGCGTTTGTCCTTTTTTTGCTGCCTGGATACCGGTCGTTCTTGTATTGAATTTAAGTTTTTACTTTCCTTCTTTTGCGGTGTCTTTAAGTAACTCTCATGTTCTCGTTTCTTTGGCATGTTTTAATTCAATTATTATATTAGCGATACTATTAATTAGTTGTTTACTTAAACTATTTTGAAAAATTTAAAAAAACAGCTGTTTGCATTTCGATGTTGCCAGCTTATCGATAAAATTAATTGCTAGAAAGAAAGTTCCAGTGGCTCTCAGACGGGGCAATAGTGACAATAGGGGGATTTCGCATGGACGTACATGTCATCCGACTTGGGCATGTACGCCGACATGTACGATTGTTTGAAAGCAAATGAGACAATCGGACCGACATGTCGGATGATCTAAAATTGTTGATTTTTCTGCCGGTCCACCCGACATGTCGTTCGTGTGAACGCATGTGGGTCCGACTCGCTCATAGATGCCAGTTTCGTGTGATAAATCACTTTTCGTGATTTTTTGAGGGCTGTGTGACAATGTGTGATTTCTGAAATGAAGCGAGTGATTTTTCACTCATGCGTGATTTTTTTAATCACTCACTTTATTGTTGAAGAGTGCGTTGAAGTAAATGCGAAAACACGTATATTAACGAACAAAAGCAACACTGCAATTGAAATTTGCTAGCGCAGGTATAAAGTTTAAACTTTTAAAAAGTTAATATTAAGTTTATATTACAAATTCAGACAATTTAAATTATTTCCACTGATATATATTATATTGAATTACCAAAAATTTTCATATCTTCTTAATTTTGATCTGGTAAATAAGATATTAATAAATTTTTAACAATAAGCTTTTGTTAATATTACCAAATAACAGAAAATATCTCATTATTTATTATTAAATGCTCTTTTATGCTGTAAAATTGGAATTGCTTCTGAGTGATTTTCTGTTCTGTGTGTGATTTTTGCGTGATTTTCTGTTCTGTTTGTGTGATTTTGCGTGATTTTTTTTCTATGTGCGTGATTTTTTTGCTGTGAGTGTCACACGAGTGATTTTTACATATATGTTGTGTGATTTAGTGATTTCGAGTGTGTATTTTGGTTGGCATCTATGGACTCGCTGCATTTATCATATGTATAAAGATTTCAACGAGTGAACATCAACTAAGGCTACAACAGAAAGAATGAAAAAAAATATAAAACAAACAATGGCAGGTGCTAATAGGGGGTTTTGCACGGACGTACATGTCATCCGACTTGGGTATGTATGACGACATGTACGATCATTCGAAAGCAAATGAGACAGTCGGACCGACATGTCGGATGATAAACCAAAATTGTTCATTTTTCTGCCGGTCCAAACGACATGTCGTTCGTGTGAACGCACGTCGGTCCGACTTGCTGCATTTATCATTTGTTTAAAGTTTTCATCGAGTAAACATCAACTTATGCAACAACAGAAAGTATAGAAAAAAATAAAACAAACAATGGCAAGTGCTCCGAATGTGCAATTTTAAACAGTGTTCATTAAAAGTTCTATAAAAGTTTTCCTGAAATATGGAAATATATTCAAAATTTTATCAATTATAATTGCCGCTTATAATTGCCTAACCATTATTACACCGATGTGTCACTCTCGAGAGTCAGCAAAGAAATGAAGTCGTCGTACATGTCCTATTGTGCGAAAGCTCTACCAAATATTCCCGTTAGTTTGTCGTCGTACAATGTCGACTGACATGTACGACCGTGTGAAACCCCCTATTCACATGGAGATAATTTGTTCGAAACAGTGTTGCATGAAAGCAAGTGTGATTAAACGATAATAATCAAAATGCATGGAAGCATGAAATATGCGACGTTAAACAGCCCACACAAGGTTAAATAAATTAAATATAGGAGTAAAACCCTGTTTTTTGATAATTAACAAATAAATTGCACCTTAATTAACAAAAAATATACAGCTTTCGATTTTTAATGTCAAATAACTTATCACAATCATGTATTGCCTAATTTTATTTTTAAATCTTTTTCTTCAATGTGATTTTTAAAAAATCTTTGACTCATTCCATTTCGAATCATACCTGCTTGTAAAGAGGTTCTGGTATGTGTTAATGAAAGCTATATTTAATCAGTGAAAGTATTCAAATTTTATAAGATGGGCTGTTAGTCCAATTCTTGCTCTAACGATAAGTGAAGAAAAGTAATTTTTTTGACTAGTAAAGTTAAAATCACAAGAGGTGCCAATCCATTCTGCTAAAACAACAGACTGATGTCTATTTGTATCAGGTCGTGACATATAACCGTAGTTTTTATTACAAGAATGACAAAAAAGCCAAAATAACTGTCAATCCTTAGAGATATAACATGATTAGAGTCAAATTTCAATTTTTGACGCTACCAAGGGCAGAAAAATTGCCTGCATTCTCTTTAATTATAATACAAAAAGCAATACTCTTAATGTTTTTTTGCGAAAGTAAGATGCTTCTATATTTCTTATTTTTGTCTCACTTAAATCATTAATAATTCAACACGCAGGGCATGCAGATTTACTTGGTGTTATTCTTCTTTAACTGTTAATTCGACCAAAATCAAAGCGAAAAGTAATAATAAATTATTTACTTGATGCTAATAGATTGGCTTTCAATATCTACTTCTTTTGAATTCATATCAAAAGTATGAGTCCTGCCAGAATTTTATGTGAAAAGAAAACATAAGTCAATGATTTTATAGATGACAACACTTTCCAAACATACAGTTACTACTCTGTTTATATACTATACTATACTATATACTTGCGTAAGTCGGCGGATCAGATTAGTTTTGACGTCTACAGGTTAATTTTAAAAATTGTGATTGATTTTGACGTTTGCTGCTTTGAAGTTTGATTGTTTGTAATTTTTTCTATTGTTTTATGGCGCAAATAAATTTGATTTTGTCTTGCTAGTGTGTTATTTATTTAAGTTTGATTTCTTACATAGAAATTCTTCAGTTTCACGAAATTCGATAACAGCGTCGATTGATTGTTCTTAGACGTCAAAATAAGGCGGGCTTACAAAGGTCAAATAGTGAGTGAGAACAGGCTCTAAGACGTTATTGAATAAATACTCTTAATTTGCAATAAATGTTTACTTACATTTTTGTTAGTGGCAGTGGGCCACGTTCATGCCGTACAAATAGTTCTGAATTTGATTTTAAAATCATTTTGTCACAAATGACTTCAACGCAATACTGACAGTTATGCGTATCGCGACGATTATCGAAATTATATTCTATTTTCCACAGAAATATATTATTTTATTTTTAATTTTTTTTATTATTTTTAAATCAGAATTTAAGACTTAACATTTTATATAACATTTTACATAAACAAAACATAAAAAATATAACATCAGAACACATAAGAGAGGAAAAAATCTGAAATTTAGTATACATTTTTAGCGAGAATAAAAACTTAAACAATTTCAAATAAACAGTTTATTATAGGGCTTAAAGTAAAATACCAAAACGTATGACACGTCACGCCACTCAACTCGACACTATTTTTAATTATTTTCTAACCCAAATTTGGTAACCACAGCACTACCCATCATCTACCACATTTTTATTGGCGGTGTGTGATCTCCACAACGTGGAAAATTCGGCGGGACGGGTGGTAAATCCTTAGGCGTTCCAATTTGGAATATCATATTCATGCCTATCACGATGTGAAATTGAAAATGACAATGAAACAACCAGAAACCAGGATTATCGGCTCTAAATCGCAATATGGCATAACCGTTATTGGGCACAGCAACAGTATCCTTTAGCGCAGGTTTGGCGAATGAACGCTCCAACATGCCACGCTTATCCAGATCAAGGGCATGCTTAAGATTCATGCGTTTGATTTTTGCGTCCTTTGAACGACCCAAGCCAATCACATAGAATGCAGTACCATGTAAATGGAATGGATGACTGATGTTCACTTGTTGTACTTCGTCGACCAGTACTATTTCCACGATGGCACCGAGTGGTATATCTACCTTATGGGTGCACTGACAATTTTCACCACAATCGGCGGGACGATTATCACCGTTACAGAAATAATCATCGGGTATCTCGTCGTACTGGGAGAGCATTGGCGAAGGTGGTGATACATAGGAGATTTCATCGATTAGTGATATCAGATGATCAGCATCAGACGCCACTGTAATTGAGAGAGATTTATAAGCCAAAAGTTCAAGTAGGTGTTTGAGCTGTTAAGAGTTGAATTGGGAAAATTCTCTCTCTGCAGTTCTTTGAAGAATGAAGAGAGCTGAAGAAAGGAGAGAAGAGGTAGGGAATGTTAAAGTTGATTAGGGGTTAATAACATTTTTATACATCACCGTCTTTTGTTTTATACTCCAGCCTTACAAGGTTTTCAAATGATCATGCTTTAAGTCGATAGAAAATAAAGCATTTCATATTAAATCTATGTTAAATTTATATTAATTAGAAGACAAAAACGAAAATAACTGAAGTAATTAGCAAAAATTTAAACATAACTTAAAACTAATGTACAAAATATCACTATACGAAACTTTACTCTTCTGATCGAAAGAGTTTTGATTTTTTTTTTAAGATTTCACGGCGTCACTGCCAAGAAATAAAATCAAACATACTATACGTATACCAATTAATAACAAAAATTAACAAAATATTTAAACAAATTTGGCTTTAAATTACACTGAAATCTACACTCTATATTTATACATCCAATCATACAATGAACATTTGGCACACCACACGCTTTTTATATCGCAAAAGCTACTAATATATCGTTATTGGCGGTGTATGATCTCCGCAGCGTGGAAATTTTTCAGGTATTGGTGGCAAATCGGCCTGTGTGCCTATGTGCAGAATCAAATTCATGCCGATCACGATGTGAAACTGGAAGTGACAATGAAACAGCCAAAATCCGGGATTGTCGGCACGAAAACGTAGCACAGCGTAGCCATTGTTGGGTACAGCGATGGTGTCTTTGAGAGCTGGATTGGAAAAATCACGCTCCAACATGCCCATGCGATCCAAATCCAAAGCATGCTTAAGGTTAATTTTCTTTATGGATCTATCCGGTGAGCGACCTAAGCCAACTACATAGAAGGCAGTGCCATGCAGGTGAAAGGGATGGCTAAGATTTGTCTGTTGTACCTCATCGACTAAGACCACTTCGACAACTGCTCCAAGCGGTATGTCCACCATATGTGTGCACTGACAGTTAGGACCACAATCAGGTGGCCGATTATCACCGTTGCAAAAGTATTCTGATGGAATTTCGTCGAATTGTGAGAGCATTGGAGCTGGTGCCGATACGTAGGAGATTTCATCGATCAGTGAAACTAGATGATCGCCGCTGGGCGCAACTGAAAGGTTAAAATTATAAAAGGAACAGATAGTGTGGGGAAGACGTCTGTAATGTCTGTGTATCACTGGTTTGACAAGAAAACGATCAGCAAGACAGGGCCTAAAATTTGTTTGTTAATTTATAATCACAGGAAATAGAGAAGAATTATGCTTAAAATAAAATGGAGAAAGATTTTTCACTACTTTCTGTAGTTTTTTTAAAAAGGTAAATGGCAACTGCATTTCACAGTTGTAACACATCTCTTTTATGAGATTTTGATTTAAAATTAATTTATCGCCAATATGTTAAATACATTTGTGTTCACATGATCACTGATCGTTTTGATGATTTTTAGTGATCATATTATGAAATGTTCAGTTTTTTTTTGTATTTCAGTATTTTATTATAAAAATTAAGTAGAGGTAACCGACTACCTACCCAAATATCTGTTATATGTATTGGCTATAAATAGATTTTTCGGCTCATAAACGTAAAAACGAAAGGGTAAAAATATTTTAACATCCGGCCGATCGATAAGAACATCTTTCTCCACCGGTTTTGCATTTTTAAGATTGGACACACAAACCGCATCACGTCGCTTGCGATCACAAATGGCATCGAGTGGGTTCATCACCTATGGAAAGATTAGCAGAATACTTAGAATCTAAATTAGCTGAGAAAAGTTATCAAAAATGTTAAACAGGTGAACAATAAAGCACAGGTTCTTCAATTAATGCTGTAGAATTTCAATTTACTTGAAATTGTATGAAAATTAACCAAAGAAAACTATTCTTAATAATATATAATATTACTTACTTACTCAGTCTTCATTGTAAGTTTTTATAAATACGTGTGTTTGAAGTACATATTTATTGAGTAGTTTTCAAAATGGCTGAAATATTTACAAAACATATATTTCAATATATTTACATATATATTTTTATTTATTTACATATTAAGAGCATAACATATATTTACAAAAATCTAGTAAATTGGGAATCGAACTCAGACTCAAGAATGTTTTACATGTTCATTTTAAATAAACATATTTGCCATAAGCATATTTTCATCGTTAATATATGTACATCGTGTCATCGTGTAAAATTTTTTCTAGGCAACTTAAAACTCGCCTCGTGTGCATCCAAATCAACTTGAAGTGACTGATTTGTAGTACGGTTGCAGAATAAAGACTTGTTTATGAATACTTTCGGAGCAACTTGAAAGCTTAAAAACCGATTAAAAAGGAGGTTTTATTGTTGAATCGCTTTGAAATTTTGAGTGGTTTCGAAGTCAAAGCTATTTATATTGTATCGAATTGCAGGGTCGGATAAACGGGGTTATAATTGGCATAAGCATATTTTCCACGTTAATAGGCGCATTCACGGTGCGAATTGAAAGTGGAAATGTAAAATATTTTTCGCACTAAAATAAATATTACAACTTATACTATGTTCACACTGAGATCAACTTAGGTAATTTCGTGAGATAATTTCGAAATTGTGCAAAAGTGTTGACACTAGGCTTGGATAATTTCGTGTGACGATTGATTTATTTGTCAATTCATTACTGATTTGATTTATTTGATTTATTGTCAATTCATTACTGGCCACATTGAGCACTCTCAACAGTTGCCAACTTAAATGTTGAATTAAAAATAGAAAATTCTTACTCAAAGTAAGTTTGCAAAACTATTTCGCCCATAGCCATAAATCTTATCAATTGTACAACTTTAATTCATTGTAAACATCGCTCACCTCAGTTTCACTGAATGGGTTGCAAACCGAAGGGTCAAAACAGCTAAGTATCTGAATGTTTCCATTATCATGTGTCATGTATAATTTTGACGGGTCAGCTGAAATGGATAACAAGATTGTTAATACGTCACAAAAAGGCTGTGATTAATCCACACTACATTCAGATTTCAGGGTTGCAAATGCATTTTTGCCTAATTTCGTGAGTAATTTAAACGAAATTACCTTTTTTGAGGTAATTTCCAAATCAACAAATTGTATGGGAAATTACCATAGTTTTTATACTATGTTCACACTGAGATCAAATTAGGTAATTTCGTGAGATAATTTCGAAATTGTGCAAAAGTGTTCACACTGGGCTTGGATAATTTCGTTTGACGTTTGATTTATTTTTTTGTCAATTTAATACTGGCCACATTCAGCACTCTCAACAGTTGCCAACTTATATGTTGAATTAAAAATATAAAATTCTTACTCAAAGTAAGTTTGCAAAATTATTTCGCACATAGCCGTAAATCTTATTAATTGTACAACTTTAATTCATTGAAAACATTGCTCACCCAAGTTTCACTGAATGGGTTGCAAACCGAAGGGTCAAAGAAGGTAAGTATCTGAATGTGGCCATTATCATGTGTCATGTATACTTTTGACGGCTTAGCTGAAATGGATAACAAGATTGTTAATACGTCACAAAAAGGCTGTGTTTAATCCACACTATATTCAGATTTCAGGGTTGCAAGTGAATTTTTGCCTAATTTCGTGAGTAATTTAAACGAAATTTCCTTGTTTGAGGTAATTTCCAAATCAACAAATTGTATGGGAAATTACCATAGTTTTTAGATAATTTCAGTCGAAATTACATAAAAGCTCGAAATTACCTAATTTGATCTCAGTGTGAACATAGTATTAAATCATTTCAGTCGAAATTACACAAAAGCTCGAAATTACCTAATTTGATCTCAGTGTGAACATAGTATTAAGCAGCTTACAAATCAGCGAACTGGTTCGACGTCAGTTCGTCAAACCTGTAGGTTACGAACAGGTTCGTTCAATTTGAACACTAGCTTTGTCGAGCCGGTTCGCCTTGCCCTGTTCGCTGATGTGTAAGCCCTTTTAGAGTTGCAACTCTATACTATATTGCCACCCTATTTCAAAATCAAAAAGTTATTAAAATCAACGTGTAAACTTAATCTTTTGAAAGTAAACTCAGTTGGAAACTATTACCACGTTTATCCGACCTTCAAGTCAATATGATCAAAGTTGCTTCGACTCAAATCATTGAATGAACTTCAAACCGTTTTCAAAATTTACAATGCAATAAAACCTCATTTTAAAACTGTTCTTAAAATTGTAAGTCGCTCCAAAAGTACGTATATACAAGTTTGTGTTTTGATACTTTATTTAAACCGTCAAACTTTCTTGAGCACAGTGACAAAATATTAACTGAGTTGTCAAATTGTAAGAACGCTTCTTTAATCGTACTGAGACAAAATGATATCAATGAATGTCGAATACACTTGGTATATGTTTGAAAACAATCAAACCATGTGCGTTCTCGCAATAGGTTTGAGTAGTGCATAATTAGAGAAGAGTTACAAAAATGCTTCAAATGTTTTATTTCTTAGAGTGATGCGAAAGTTCACTCTTGTAAATTCTCACCGTTGCATTTGCGTTTCGCATCAACCCGTGAATATCCCCAATATATGTAAACTCATAAAATTTCTTCGAGACACCTTTTAGCTTGTCTGGTGAAATTCAAATACGCTTTGATGGTGCAAATTAATCATGAAGTTAAACTTTTAATTCGAGCGATTTTCTTTCGAATTTTCGAATTTAAGCGATCTACTTACACTATAAGGTACTTATTATAAACTATTCTTTGCCTTATTGTCAATATTTAAATGCTTTTTTTTCCTTTATTTTTGATAAATTCCATTAGATTCTAATAGAAAGTTTTTATCAGTTTTACCAGATTCCCAGGGGAGCCGGAAATTTTGGGACACGCAGGTAGAGGGGTCATACCATATGAAAAAATTGTATTTCTCGTAAAAGGAGTGAAAAAGCGTAAACAGGTTTCTACATTTTCCTAGGGGAAGCGCAAATTTTGGAACGTACACTATATGAAAATATTACATACAAAAAATTAGAATGAAAGTCTTCTCGAGACTTTTCTTTCGTTTCGAAAAAACGGCTTGGAACGGAGCGTTAGTGGTAGTATTTGAGTCGAAGAGATAGAAAAGTTTGAGTGCGCTTTTCAAACGATCCGTATAAGGTATGTCTTGTTTCACTCTCTGGATTCTATTAATTTCAAATAAGTATTGAAGATAGAGCTGCGATGTACTACTATATGCTCTACGTGCTACTTTACTCAAACCGCATGGCGTAACGTCGAGAACACTCTAGTTGTACTATGAGTGTAAACAAAACTCGATATATCTGATTTTAACGCTCAATCATTCAAACTCCATTTTCTTAAAAATTCATAATTTTCAAGAAATATCCTGCATTTGCTAGCTACTCTTAAAGTTTTTTCATTCGCCTTTTGTATAAATGTCAAAACTATAAAAACAGTGCTACTATATTTAAAAACAAAATTGAATGAAAAAACATTAGGTTTTGTTTTTGTGTTTCTGAAGAAATTCTTTGCTAAAATCACTGACAGATGTATACATTTTTTCATGAAGAAAAGTGTCACCGCTAAAAGGCATTTTGACAATATCGTTTACACTGAAGCCTAAACACGTTTTATACCCATTGTGTTTTATTAAAAAACACTACTGTTTGCACCGCCTTTATCACGTTTAAGGTTGACTTTTTGCTTTAACTTTTTCCATTTTTACTTCCAATCTTAGTTTTCCTTTGCTCATGTTCTAAAAATAGTGCATTTGGCGTTGTCACTCTTCATTTTGCTTGGTGTGTTTTGACCTTTACAGTGTTTTAATGGTGTTTACTCCCTCTGTGCAATCGAACAGATATTATATGTAATTTCATCACGTCTAATAATTTAATGAACATTTTTTCCCCGACATTTCAGTTTTTAGCACGGTTCACATCTGTTAAACAGCTTTATTTATTAATGAAATACCAATAACAATTGTTAATTCGTTCTTTTCAACTCGATGAATAAGAAAATACTAAAGTTTAACGAAAAAGTTGATAATGTGAAATTGGTTTAAAGTTTGATAATGTAAACACACCTTTTGGTATTTTCTAGTAGCTTTCAAACTGTGAAATTAACTACGATTATCGATACGATAAAGAGTATGATTAAAAAGTACTTGTGTGCAAAAAATCTTTCCCTTGCCAGCAACTTACAACTTCTTCCACTACAACTTCTACACTATCTCCAGAAACAATCTCTTTAAGATTTCTCCATAAAAGTAGTTATAAATAAAATAGTACTGTTACCAAAAATTGACTACTTCGTACTCGAACATAAAAAACGTACTGCCAACGTACTGTACACAAGTAAGTGCAACCCTGTAATCAAACTGCTGGCGATAGTTTTAACATTTATACCGTTGCGAGTCGAAAATTATTTTAAAGTTACTTCATCTTAAATTAGCATTTTAATTACAATAGTGATTATTGAAACAATGCGAAATAGTGAAAGTGAATAAAAAGAAAATCTGCAGGTGAAAATTATTCTCTTTGTTTGAATCGGTGTTTGCAAAAGTTGATGGTGATGAAACAAATCGTTAAAAAACCTACTTAGAAAATCGTTGCAAAAATTCTCTGCAATCGCTGCGTTCCTTAAAAGGCACATAAAAATATAGAAATCGTTCTTTATGAGCTAATCATTGATTTGTAATCAACTGTTGTTTGTACAAGTGTTCCACAAGAAAGTGAAAGCGTTCAAAATAAACTTTGTTAATTTTTTTCAAGTGAAACTTCATGTAAAGAAAGCGCGCGTGTGTGATCGGAAAATTAAACGGAAGTGTAAGAAAACCGCTTTTATTACAGATTTGTCAGCACTAGGAGCATTATAATGCAGGCTTATTGGTGTCTGGCATAGGTTACATTAAATAATTAGTGTCAACTGATTACTAAAGTAAACGTTAAGGTAGTATAAGTCAATCGGTATAAGATGTATAAAATTGGATAATAAAACAAAAAATGTATACTCAAAAACTCAATTTGAAAAACTCCAAACTTTAAGTAAGGGAGCTTAAAATATTTTTGCTAAGATGATAAAACTTCGAATGCATGCTAGTAGAATTGTATCAAAGATTTTTGTCAAAAATAAGAGTTACACACACCTAACCTAACCTAACCTTCCCGCTTCAAATCTTGACTGCCATAGCTCCGAGAAAGGAAATGTGTCATTAATCGAGCTAATGCCTCAATCAATTCCGTTAGTGATGCTGATCAACGATATAAAGGATAGCCCAACTTTAAATATCTGCTTAAAATAAAATGTAATGTACCAAATTCGCTTTCTGTTCGTATATTATGGCAAAAAAAAGGAAAACTTCCCATTATTTATCCCATTTGAACACAATTTCGATAATTTGACTGCTTCGCCTGGCTTCGCACTATCGAATTATATAAATTCAATTTTCCAAGATTTTCTGGCGTTATCTCACTAATGTTTCTGACTATATTTACCTTCAAGCCATTTTCGAACCAAGCCTGACTGAAAATGCTCGACACTTGAAATCCTTGATTCAAAGCTTAAAGTAATTGGATTACCCTGAAAAAGCAATTAAATTTTTTGCCCTTTTAATTTTGAATTTTAAAATTCAGAAGAAATTTGATGTTGCGGTTTGAGCCTCAAATAAAAGTTGCTTCCAATAAATTAATATCGAGACATAATCACCGACGCTGAAGTATTTGATAAATGTAAAAAATTAAAATATTGGAACGGAAAATACGCTGAAATGAACCTTAAAAAAGGTGAAATGGACATTTTAAAATAGCTTCTAATTCTCTAAAATGTTCTTTTTGAAACATCAAACGAACGTTTTAAAAACTCATTTTAATTTATAGAAAGTTTATTATAGAAAGTCAATAGAACGTTTTAGAAGTTTTTTTAAGAATGTCCGTTTTTAAAATGAAAATAAACGTTAGAGGAACAAAATTTTCTCAGTGCAAAAATTAATATAAAAAAACTATAGAAACTATAGAATATTTTAATTTGATTTTTATTAAAAGTGTATATTTCAATAAAATACAAGTTCCATAGGCCAAAAATTTGATTAAGTACGTTAAAAAGCTATAGAAAAGACATAACGGACGTCCAGCGTAAACATGAGAAATGCGGTGCGTGCGTTGCGATACGTTTTATCCGGGCAGATTACAAAATCAAACATGTATTGAGAAATGTAGATGTCCAACGTAGGCACGATCTTGGGATAACTTGTTCGATTTTGCCCGCAGTATCGTGCGAACAATACTTACGGGGCGGCGCGACAGTCAATAATTCATTGCTTTCCATCTGTCAAATTTCATTGCTGGCAATGAACAAACTTCAATGGTGGGCATTTCATGTTAACCAATAACCATTTTGAAAATGTCGCCAAAGAGCACAGTTCACCGCGCTCGAGCGCTTGACTTGCTTAAAAATTCATTTATTTTAATTTATAAATTATGAATATGTATGTATTATATATAAAATATATATATAATCTAATATATAAAAATCTCGTGTCACGGTGTTAGTGTACGAACTCCTCCGAAACGGCTGAACCGATTTTAATGAAATTTTGTTTGTATATTTGGCAGGTATGAGAATAGGTCGTAAGGTATTTTTCAACCTTCTACCCGCGAGGGGCGTGGTACTTTTTCAAGAACACAAATTTTCGGCTTAACTTTCGTTTATAAATCACACATCAATGAAACTCGGTACGAACTTACTATTGAGTCTTGGCCTTCGACAGTACAATTTTAGCGATTTTTGTAAAGGGTGGCATGCTACCGCCCATAAAATTCAATTTTTTTAAATCGCATAAATTTTTAACTAAATGTCGTATAACATTTAAGTAACTAATTGGCCAGGTCTTTCAATTATAAAACAGACACGGGCATTGGAAAACAGAATGGAATTACTTTTTGGTGGTGTCCTGCTACTGGAACGGACATTGTACAATGGGTGCGGATCCACCCATATAAGACACATTTTTTTTAAAACTAAATAGCTTTGGAAATAATAGTCACACAATAAAGAAACTCGGTTTGAAGTATCTATTTGGCGGTATACTTCTACTCGGAGGTACTCGCAAACTAAAACGTGTATTGAACTAGGGGCTTGGCTCTACCCATAAAAGACAATTTTTTATATTTAACAGCTTTGAAAATAATAATCACAGAATATTGAAACTCAGAGTGGAGTTACTATTTGTTGATGGCCTTCTATTGGCAAACTGGGCAGGCATTGGACTAGGACGGCAGTAACGCGCCGGGTATCAGCTAGTTTTTATATATATTTATAAATATGTTATAAAAATTAGCTGTGCACCACTCCATTTTATTGATATTTTCACTACCACGCTAGCAGAATTATGAAAATCCTCTGTCACTGCAAAAGTGACAGCTATAACGTCAAATCTATTGCGGCATGAATTGCCAATTGACAGATGGAAAGCAATGAATTATTGCTATCGAGATGCACTGTTAAAAAAACCGAACCACAAAATTTTTGTTGTAGTCAGACGCAACAACGCATTAATGTGTTCTATTTGGACACTTTTCGCATTCCTCGCAAAAAATTGCGTTGGGTGCTGGAAACAAACCGCGCGCGAAATCGTGCCCGTGTCTACGGTGGACGTTGAATGTATATTTTATGTCAAAACACAATAATAGTGGAGAGTGGAGCTGTATTTTTGGAGTTTATCAAACATTTTTTTTAACTTTTACAGTAGTGGGACTCTATACAAAAAATAAACCTTTTTCAAAACTTCCAAGAAGCGTAAGGGTTAACACGTCATGAAATCCGTATGTGTAGGATATTAGAATGAGCCCAGAAATATTTAAAACCGAGTTTATCAACAATTTTTTTTCGACCCGGTCTACTATACAGTTTTGTTGTAGTTATGATATTTGGTTCTTAAGTTTTAATCTGCTATCGAAATTAAATTATATTTAATCTTCTTTAAAAGCCGAGTGTAACACGCCTTCAGCGAAAAAAAGAGAGAGAAAAAAATATGTGTGTGGCTGCCACTTATGGTATGAGTGAAACTTTAACCCAAAAAAGTAGAGAGAAAAAGTAGCCATTAGAAGATAGTTTATTTTAAAAGAGCGAAAGTGCTGATCCGCAATTTCATGCGTCATCAAAGAAACCAAATAATAGGGGCAAGACTTCCCATTCCAGCGTTTCAAGGTATGTTTTTGAATGGCTGCGTAACATAAGGCCGAGCGTTGTCATGTTGCAAAATTACCTTGTTGTGCCTTTGATTGCACTCTGGACGTTTTTGCTTCTATGCTCGGTTCGAACGCATCAATTGAGTTCGGTAGAGTGCCCTGTGATAGTTTCACCTAGTTGTAGCAGCCTATAGTACACCAAAGCCCCACCAAATACAGAGACCAAACACAGAGAAGGACCTTGTCACTGTGAATCGACCCGCCTGTGACCTCAGATAATACCATTACATCCGATTGGCCATAGAATCATCCATTTTGGTCCACATGATTCATGGAATCCATAAAAGTGCCAATAACACACCTGTGATCTATGATAATCACATTGCATCTGATTGGCCATAGAATCATCCACTTTTGTCCAAATGATCCATGGAATCCATGAAATCGGCAATGAACCGCCTGTGCCCTCTGATAATCCCATTGCATCCGATTGGCCATAGATTCATCCATTTTTGTCCAAATGATTGATGGAATTCATGACATTGCCAATGACCCCGTCTGTGACCTCAGATAATCTTATTGCATCCGATTGGCCATTGAATCATACAGGTTGAAAATTCCAGCGTAATGTGTCACGGTTGGAAATTAAAGCATAACGTGTCCAGTTGACAATTCCACCTTCAAAAATTACGGTCTACAACTTTGTTTATTAAGTTCGTCTGTTAGTTTGGACTCAAACCATTGTTTGATAATTTTTTCCTTCGAACACTTAATTTCAATCAAATTCACCTTAATTCGCCGCCGTTTCAATCGTTTTATCGGTTTTACTACCCGTTTCGTTCGCCGTATGTTGTATACGCCGCTAAAGAAGTTTCACTTCAAAAATTTTTAGAAAAAATAAGACGACTAGCCGATGGGTTTAAGACCGGAGCCTTTTCCTGCAAGGATGAAAATGCGAATCTAGTGACAGATATCCAAAGTACACTGCTGTTATGAAGGGAACACTTCTCTAGTCTTCTACGTCGACGCTGACAACAATCCCGCCAACACAGATTAAATTCCGGAAATCCCAATTATTGATGACAGCGTTGAAGTTCCGCTGACCGACTATAACGAGGTCTTAAAAGCTATAGCTCCGGTTAAAAACAACAAAGCCGCAAGAGCTGATGCCTTACCGGCTAAGCTGTTTAAGATAAGAGGCGAAACTCTGTTTAAATGCATTCACAAGCTGCTATGCAGAATATGGTCAGAAGAATGCATTCCAGATGATTGGAACCTCATTGTGTTCTACACAATCCACAATAAAGCCGATCCCACCATTTACACCAACAAACGTGGGATTAGCCTTCTAAATATCGTATATAAGGTCCTGTCGAGCGTATTGTGTGAACGACTGAAGCCTATCGTCTAACAACTGATTGAACCTTATCAATGTGGCTTCAGACTTGAAAAGCCCACCATCCACCAGATCTTTAAGCTCCATCAAGTCTGAATATACCAATATTCCTGCGAAGCTTATACGTCTTTACAGGATGACACTGAACAACAGCAGCAGCGCAAAAAAACTTGGAAAGGGCCTCTCCCCTCCATTCAATATCGAGCGAGGTTTCAAATTGATTCCTTGTCGTGCGACTTTTTTAATATAGTTATGGAGAAGATCATCCGAGCTGCTGACCTGAGACGCAGTGGCACAATTTACTATAAGAGTGTTATGCTGGTGGCGTATGCTGATGATATTGACCATAATACGCTCGAAATCAGTGCAGCATTCTTCAGGCTAGAAAAAGAGTCAAGTCAAATGGGTCTTGCAGTGAACGAAGATAAAACGAGTTGACCTTGTGTCAAAAAACAGTCAAAGCGTCTTGGAAACCACGTCACTGTTGACAACACCTCCTTTGAGGTAGTGAAGAACTTTGTTTACCTGGGATCCAGAATTAACTCCTCCAACGATATCAGTATTGAGATTAAACGATGGACAACTCTTGCCAACAGGTGTTACTTTGGTCTCAGTAGGCAACTGAGAAGCAGAGCTCTCTCTAGGTGAATACAACTGACGCTCTATAAGTCAATAATCATGCCCGTCCTACTATACGCATCACAAACCTGAACGTTGAGCAGCACTGATGAAAGGACTTTAGGAGCATTCGAGAGTAAAATGCTTCGCAAGATCGATGGTCCAATCTGCGTCAATGGCAAGTATCGAATACGATTGAACCATGAGCTGTGTGAGCTATATGCCGACATCGATATAGTCAAGCGTATTAAAATTCAGCGGCTTCGCTGGGTGGGTCATATCGAAAGAACCTAAGATAATGCTCCAACAAAAAATTATTCGATTCGGAACCTAGCGGAATCCAACACAGACGAGAAAGACTGCATCTCCGTTGGAAAGACCAGGCATTGGATAACCTGACGACGCTTGGATTTTCCAACTGGCTCCAGCAAGCGCACGACAAAAGAAGATGGCGTAAATTCTTATTCGAGGCCAAAACCGACCAACGCACTATAGAGTATTTCTTCGATTAAGCTGGACAATATTCAATTTTGTCAAACAACAATTTAAAGAAAAATATATATATTTTTAGTTTGTTAAAAAGTGTAAGAATAACGGACAATGAGTATTTTTTACCTTGCCTTTCGCAAACATTTTTTTTAGGTCTCTGAACTTTGTCAGTTTTCTAAGATGTTAATATTTTTTTTAATTTTTCGATATCCGAAGGGTTTTGTTATATGCGGCTGTCCGTGGCTGTACATGTTTCTTCATAAACCGAACACTACAAGTGTTTACATTTTAAAAAATATAAGCTCTTTGTCCGTTTCTTTCCGAAAAGTGATGAATATTTCTTTAAAAACCGTTTAAACCCAAAAAAACTGGTGAAACCTTCATAATTCCTAGTGTTCATGATATCGCCATGAAACTTTTTACATGACGTTAATCTCTTTATATTAACGTCAGGTTTAAAAATCGGATAAGAACTGCGTCTACCTCCTATATAAAGTGACGTCATCAACATGGTAAAACATTTATTAATGCCATCGTTTTTTAGATATCGACTTGAAACTTGACGCATACATTTTTTTTCTTTAAAGTCAATGTTAAAAACTATCAAAATCTGACAAAAACGTCCCATATAAATGACGCAATCCGATTTGTGCTTCTTTTTTTCTACAAACTGTAGAAACCCAAATTAGATAAAAAAAATTTTTATCATATGCCCATTTGAGCAATATTAAAAAAATCAAACAAAAAGTTTAAAAATTTTAAAATTGGTAGAAGAACAAAATGTTGGCCCTTCTTTCTTATATATAAAGAAGCTTTTGTATAGTGCTTTAATTGATCAGTATAGAATAGATATTCACAATCGGAATATTATACAGTGGAATATTAAATAAAGTGTACAGTGTATAAAATAATAAATTCAAATAAAAAATAAAATGTGCACAGTGTCCTTGGTACATAATTACATATTCAAAACCATTCAATAAAATTTATTGTTGTTTTTTTTTTACAAAAATTTATTTATATTTTTTTTTATCATTAATTATAATTAATATTAACGGCAGTTAAAATATCGTATATTTAACATTTTCATCATTCGTTCTTTTTTGTTTTTATAAAATACATAAAAATTAGAAAAACAAAAGATATAAAAATAAAAATATAATATTAAAAAAAAACAAGAGTTGGCAGTACTTTTTCATTAATTCAAATATTTTAGACTCAACTATTGCAATGCTTCCGCAACATGAACTTTTTGTCTTGAAAAAAGTTTAGTTTTTGTTTTAGAAGCAATAAAAAAATTTTTAAAATTTACAACAAACGGATTTGAACTTATATTAAAATATTATAAAAAAAAAATAAAAATAAAAATAAAGAAATATTTGAAAATAATTTCGAATATGATGAAGAAGCAATATTTTAAAACTATGCTAATAATTTTTTTATACACAACGGAAAATTACTAAAACAAACTTTATATATAAGGTACAAACAATTATTTTACAAAAGCATAGAAGAGTTAAGTTAAGTTAAGAAGAGTTAAACACAAAAAAGAGGAAACAATTAAATTAAGAAAAAAAAAAACAGAAATAAAAAATTAACAAAAATTAAAATATTTATAAAAAAATTAACTATTTCATTTATTTATACGAGTATAAAAAAATCATTAATCATATTTATGACTGCTGCGCCCAAAAAAAAAAATTGATTTCATCATTCAACATGCTGCGCTTCAAAGCACCGCCACCACCAGCCAACGCCCCCTTGACCTCTATCAACAATAAGCAAAAGTTCGTCAAGGTTACTCAAAGTTTTCATGGCATTTAAGCTTTAAGCTGCTTTTGACTGTTGATAGACTGAAGTGTGGTAGCGGAGGAGAGTGGCTGGAGTTGCGGTATTGAAACGCCACAGGTTGCTTCAATAATTCTTAGCGCTTTTTTTCCCATTTTAAGTTTGGAAAAAATATGTGGATTGGAGCTCAGTTTTCCTTGAACATAAAAGGTGTTACTTTCGTTTGTGTCTGTGTGCTACCACCTCAACACTTTTTTTGGGTATTTAGTCTTGAGTTTTTGTTGTTGTTGTTGTTGTTTTTGTTCTTATTGTAGCTACTGCAGTTTAAGTAGTTAAAGTTCTTGCTGCTATTTCTGTCGTTCCTGTTGTAGTGTTGTGCGTGGGTGTTTTGGTGTGTGTGTGCTTGTGTGTTTACTATTGACATTTAATTACAATAACATATAATACACAAATGCTAGCTTAAATTTTTGTATTTTACAAAAAAGCATTCTAATTGATGGGAATCGGTGGCGTATGATCACCACATGTAGGGAAACCTGGAGGAACTGGTGGCAAATCGGCAGAAGTGCCGACTTGCAATATAAGATTCATGCCAATCACAATATGGAAAAGGAAGTGACAATGGAAGAGCCAGAAACCTGGAATGAGAAGAGAAAGAGTAAAATTAGTACAATTAGTTTAAGACGTTTTGCGTAAATTATTTCTTACCAGGATTGTCAGCTCTAAATCTCATGACAACGTAACCGTTATTTGGCACTGCAATTGTATCCTTTGTTGGTGGCAAATTGTACTGTCTATGCAGCAGACCACGCCTATCCAAGTCGAGCGCATGTTTCAAGTTGATCTTCTTGACATTTGTATCGGGTGAGCGACCAATGCCGACAACGCTGAAACCATAACCGTGCAAATGGAAGGGATGCGACAAGTTAGGCTGTTGTACTGTGAAATGCAAAAAAGAAAGGACATAGCTTAGAATAAATTGAAGTCTTTTAATATTATTGCTATATTTTGTTAAATTTTATTGATAATCACAAAATTTTTTACACTAATTTTTAAAAAAAAATTTGTTTACATGCTTCACTTTATGTCAAAAGAAAGAGATGCCGCTCTTAATATATATTTTTAATAAAATTAATATTTCTTGGCCTACAACGGTACCCCTGAGTACCAAGTTTGAGCTGAATTAAAGTAATATTAATGTCGCCATATTGGAACAGCCATTTTGAATTAGATTTAGATTTCTCTCAACATATCAAAACTCATGAAGACACGAGGCTGTCTTCTAGTTGTGGCCTCTTTTTCCAGCAATTTGTACCATTGGATATAGGACAAATATTGAACAAATGTCCTTAGTCATACCAATAATAAGACGATTAAGACCGATATACCTACGATTCGTAAGTGTTAGATTTGGAAAAAAGTCGGTCGGAAGTGCACTACAAGTTGATTTTACCTAATTCAGTTTTTGCCATGGTTTTAATAATTTTTTGTAAGCTTTCATTATTTGGTAATTATGATCATGTAGAAGAAACTGAGATAAAGTGGGTTATTATTAAAAAAAATATTTGATGAAAAAAAGAGTACAGAAAAAGTTAGTAAAAAAGTAACAAACACATGTCTACACATATAATTTTTCAGTGAAAACAAGAATAAACCACGATAAGGACCATTTAAAGAATACATTTTGTTTTTGTTAAGTATCTTTCAAATGTCTATCGATTGAGGCAGTGCCAAAAAATTGTTATTTTTTGTCAGATAGGGAGATACGGTCTTATGATAACATCAATTTCATCGCAGTTTAAAATTTCGGACCCATCGAAATATCGAGATACCTTAAAAGCCTATTACAAGGTCAGCTGTGGAATGATCAGTATGAGTCAATATGGTCATATTCCAAACCATATAAGCCTGCAGGCCCTTATGAATTACTGCCTTCCCAGTATTATAACCTGGGCCATGGTAATTTTTGTGGGTTGCCTCAAGAGAGAGTTACGAGAATCTGGAGAAAAGTATACACCGAACCAAAAATGTACGCAATAATTATGAATTTTTAATTTTGGTCCAGTAATCAATTACATGGGTCACATGAACTAGTCATGATATCAATGTAAAAAATATACAAAACAAACAATCACGAAAAATAATAGAGGAAAAATAAAAGAGAAATATGTATCATTCATAATTCTTGAGAATACAATTCATGTAGGAGAACAAGAACAAGAACAGTTAACAGTAATCTCCAATTCTACACTTACATATCTTAAATGGAGAACGGAAAACGATCAGGTGCTGACTCTGAAATGCCATAGATCAAAAGCTATTATTTCAACTTCACTTAAGTATTCTTCAAACAGGCCATCCACAGCAAAAATTGAACCCCTGCAAGGGTAGCAATTTTTGTAGATAGTCAAGAGGTTATCAAACCATTGGGATGTAGAAAGATCAAAATCTGGACGATACTAAACAGTAAACATTCTCTAAATAGTATCTAGAGTATTCACAGCAGAGAGTGCTGGGTTCCCGGACACAGTGATTTTGAATAAATGAGAAGGCATATGAACTGGCTAATGGTGGAGTAACTTTAGGCACAAACGGCACCATTATAAACATGTATTTTTCAATAGTAGACGTCATCAAAAGAAGCATTGACCTCAAAGCCAGAGATAATGAAAATACAGTAACTTTAGGCACAAACGGCATCATTATAAACATGTATATTTCAATAGTAGAGAAATATAAGCCAGAGATAATGAAAATACAAATTGGGCCTCCAGAAGTGGCTGCATCATATCTAGAAGGCTCTGGCCGCAATCAAACGAAATTATTACCCGTCTTCTATGCAAATCTACAGAATGATTGACTGGGACAAATAGGAAATAGATTTTGAAAAGATGTGGAGAAGCTAGTGAACATGACACTGCTAGAGATGGGTTTAAGCGAACAGCGAAGGTTTGAGAAACAGTCTTGAAAAAAAGAGGAAAAAGTTTAATATGCTACCGCAGTACCACATAAGGGATTCCTAATGAACCTCAAGGCCCCCTCAGGAGCACCTGATACGGTGCAAAACCTAAAAATTCTAAAATAAGTTTTCAGGTCAACTGAATCAAAAATTTATAACCATAATTATTTAAAAGTCTTCCATAAAAAGTATTTGTAATTATTAAAGGGTTAAGGTTTTGTGAAAATTTACATTTATCGGTTGAATTTTTGAGTATAAATAAAAAGAAGAACATTTAAGGAAACATTGTTAGTTAGTTCTTTAAGAAAAAAAGTGTCTTAGCTGAAAGAGGGTTTCTGTATGGCTCTATTATTATATTACTTACTATTAATTATCTAAGATAATACCTAAATGAAGTTTATTAGTTTTTATGACGTTACTTTTTTTGGGTTATCAAATTCAGAGTACGTTTAAAATACTAAGACTTATGTATGAGATATTGAGTTCATACATTCCTCAAATTCCTCAGAAACATTTGAGGAATATATGTGTTGCGTCTGCAACGTGAAAAAATGAAATACCTTTTTTAGCGTTCTATAGATAATTTATTTAAGTCTTCAAAATAAGAGAACGCTTTAAAAATTTAATATTTCAACCGCGTCGGCCGATATTGTAAAACAAAGTGATCTCTTTTCTTGCCTTGCTGTATATGTCAAAGTATGCCTACGTGACTTAAACTTATGTATATATGAGCAAAGTGAAACAGTTACAAAATAGATACAAAAATGCCAAAAAAAAGGATAAGCAAAGCATTTACATAAGGTAATAGAAATTAATACGAGTTACACTCCTACGCTGATTATCATTATTTTAACGGCGGTAACAATATGATTGTTTTATTTTAATGACCTCACTTTGCTTAGGAGAAGTTTTCATTCGATTTTGTCGAATTTCATTCTTAGAAAGCACATCATTAAATTTATTACGCATATAAATTTGAGTTTATGTGTTAAATTTGAAGTCATTAGATTGATTTTTGATGAATTGATTTTTGATGGCACTTTGTATGGGAGGTAGGCGTGGTTTTCATGCGATTTTACTCATTATACCCTAATCCTGTCAGGGTCAGGGTATATTAACTTTGTGCAAACGTTAGTAACATCAAGAAATAAGCGAGTCCGGTATAGAAAAGTATATTTTCTTGATCAGCGTCACGTCGGCAGTCGATTTAGCACTGTACGTCTGTCTATCTGTTCGTGCGTTCGACTGTGTGTTGTCCGTAAACATAGGATAAAAAGAAAGAGTTGAGATAATTGCATGAAACTTAGTTTACATGTTCAGATAGACCCAAAGATCTGCACTATTGAATATTTTTGGTATCCGGCAACTGACATGCCTACCTGCCATTCAACCATGAAAATGAAATTAGGGTAACCCTTATATTAAGAGTTGCATTTAAGATACTGTAACAAAATGTTGAATAAGTATTTTATATTAAAACTAAACAGAACGCCTACCTCCCATACAACTCAAAAACTGAAAACTTTACTAAAAAGCTTCTATCTGAGCTGTATCGGTTAAATTTGTCAGTGATGTATTTTATATTAAAACTAAGATGTCTATAAAAATGAGCCGCATCCGCCGACAAACACGCCCACCTCCCATATTTTATACTAAAACTAATTTATTTACAGAACATGGTTGTCATCCGCATACAAAAACGCCAACCTCCCATGTAACCCAGAATATTGAAAACACTATAAAATGGTTTATATATAACGTACACAGATAAAAATTGGTATGGAAGCATGTTTTATCAAAACTAAGATGTGTACGAAAAATAGGCGTTATTAACCCACACACACTTCCACCTCCCAAAAATAAGAAGTTATTTCTATGTGTTGTAATATTTTAATATATATTTATATATTAAATGAGGTTAAGGGTATTCCATTGTTGGGCTTGACCGACTTTAGATTTTCCTTGCTTGTTTTCAATCTTGATTTTTGTTTTGTAGAAAAAAGCTTCAATGCTAAAATTTCATTACGATAGCATCAAATATCGATATATAAGCAGATTCATACAAGTAACTTGTATATTGTTTTAATGAAAAATTAAAAAAACATTTTATGCATGCAAATTTAAAAGTGAAATCTTCTTTATAATTCAAAGACTGCGAAATTATTCTAGTATTGCAGGTTATCTTTTTATTTTGTTTACTATTTTAACATCTTAAAAATAATGCTCACTAAGAAAACTTCTCCGATTCGAAATTTGAAGCACCATTTTATCCAGCAGTCGTTCATTTCATTAACTTTGGTTGCTTGATAAAAACACCACGATAGTCTGTTTATAGATTTGGTTATACAAACCTCTGCATGCTTTATACAAAACTTAGTTTAATGTAGCAATTTTTAGCTTTTATAATTTAAACATGTTGTTTTTGTATAAATTATCGAAATTTTCCTTTTAAAACCAAGTTTAGCTACATACAAAACTTTTGTGATTATACATAAGTTCTTGAGCTAAGTATAGTTTTTTGTTTCACAAAAGTCAACTTGGTTAATTTTACTATGGTTTTTAATGTGCTAGATTTTTTCATTGAAATTAAATTAAAGTAAGTAAACAAGTCCATAAAATTGATGTCATTTTTGAAGATTAATGTCAGAAGTTTACAATATATGAGGATACACTCAGAGAAAAATACATATCTTTCTCCGATAAAACATTTCTATATTTCCAATAATAGCAATTTTCTCTTTTTCAAATAAAATTTTCTTCAATGAGAATATCTCTTCACATTTTCGAAGAAGTATTTCTTCATTTGTGGGAAATGGAAATATTTCAATGTCTCTAATAATGATAAGTAATTTACTCGCACAAGAAAAAAATCTCATTTATAGGAAAAATTTTATTGAAAATAAAGAATTGTTCGTATATTTTGATAAAAAATTCACTATGCGAAGTATTTTCTTCAATAAAAAGAAAGCTTTTCTCAAAAATAAAAAAACTTTTTGTCTAAAAACGAAATATTTTTATTTATTTCTCTTTTTCATGGAAGAATTTTTATAATTTTTAGGGAATGTTTAATATCACAGAAAATCATTCTCTGGAGCAAACTCTATACTATTTTTCTCTAAATATCATGCATTTTTTTGAGTGTATAAAACCCAAAAAATATTTTTGGACTATTACAATTAATCACTTGCTACATGTAGCACTACCTCTATAAATATATTTATAGCTTATAAGCTATAAGGAATCATGTTGTTGAAACTTTAAGAAAAAAAAAAAAAACTGAATGAAATATATTCAAAAACTATGGAAATGTCAAGATCAAAAACCAAAATATTCAACTTTGGAATGTTTTTTCTCATTCTACATATTGAAGTTCCCTCATTAGAATTCACATACCTCTCATAGGTTTCACATACAAAGACCATTCAAATGATAGCCTCCAGGCGTTGCCACTGCGTCATATAATCATATAAAAAATATTCCACCAACATTGTAAAGAAAGGAATAATTAATCGAAAAAGTTACATGGAATCATATCAAGTATTTCTCTTGATGAAATGCTGACTTCAGGAGTGGTATACAAACACCTTCTTCTACTATTCGTAATAATTGGCATGAGCTTAAGCATAACCGTCTTACACATGTAAGGCTTTAAAATTCGTTGTTCTTATAAGATCCCATATAAGTAAATTTACACGCTTTGATCACGAAGGTCAATTAATGTTTAGCCAGCTTATCTATCTGTATATCAAAGTTTTAATATTTTTTCTTACATATCACCGACACAAAACAATGGTCGGCATGGAATAGACTGTATTTTCAATGACAAAAGATTTATAAAAATCCTTGAAAAATGATAGCAATTCGTTACAGATATTTTGTAGATATCGAGATTTGAAATACCTGACCGAAGCTATAATTAAGCCAATGACCATAATTCTAATGAAAACAATTCAATTATTTGAATTGATATCTCTGCAGTAATATTTCAAATAATGATTATAAATTGTTTTTCACACGGAATTGTATAAAATAACAGGGCTTGGTTTTGAGCTGGGCAATGAAATAAGTTGGTAACTTAATAACTACCGCAGCGATTAACACTCTGCAAACATAATAATTTTTGAAAAACAAGTACGGAACAAAAAACAGTAGAGCTGAGAATAAATAAAAAAAATACCATATAATAGGGAAAAATTAACGAACATAATTTGCCAAAAATTGAAAAACGAAATAACGCAGTCAGTCTGAACGTGGTGTATTTTAACCAAATACATAAGCAATTATTTTATAATAAATTAAACCAACGCGCTGAGCTGTGTTGCAGTAGTTAATTCACTACCTTATATTTACACAGAGTTTTAAATAAAAGCCATGATTTTAAGTTGAGCAAAAAAAAAAAAACAAAACACCCTCAGAAAAGTCAAATAATTTTATATCGAATTTATTTGTAGTCGAAACAAAACTGGGCTCGGTTTGCTGGTCGAATCAATTATTGCGCGGTATTTGAAATCGCTTGAAGCGCTAAGTTTAGCTTTGATTATGCTTTAATATGAAGGCCCCGAAGGCGTTGGCGGCTCTGATTTTTATGTGTTTTATGTTGGCTTTTGTTTTTGTATTAAAATAAAAAAAAACAAATCAAAAACAACTTGCTCTTATTTAAGCCATTGAAATAGCATCTTGTGATGCTATAAAACTAGCCGGTGTAACCCAATCAATGTAGGTGTTTAAAGCTGGCCATTTTATGGGAGAAGCACATTTTTGTTTTTATTACTCTATAGCGCTCTGAAATAATATTTTAATTAAATAGGTGTTAAGAAAAATGGGTGCACAAATGACAAGCACGTTAGACATTTGTTTATTCGGGTTATGGTGGAGGAAAAAACGAAGTCCTTCAAACTTATTTTACTCGTAAAACGTTTTGCTCTATATCGAAATGACTTAGGCTGCATTTTGTCCAATTTAAAGTCCACGATAATTGTCTGACTAGCTGAGTTTTATCTACCAAAGTGAACTTGTCATTGACAGCTGGCTCAATTCAAAAATGTTTTTTGAACGGTAATACCTATAGTATAATAAACAAGATAGCCGAAAATCAGAATTGTCGAAAACATCGAACGAAAAAAATGGCAAAACGTTACGTCAAATGATTTGCATCGATTTTGAGAATTATCACTCTGAGAGAGAGAGAGAAGATTGATAGCCCTACAGCTATCTTGTTTATTCTACCATGGCTATACCCATCATATAATTAACAAGGTTTATGTGATAGTTCAGTGACAAAAATCAAAGAGTAAAAGTAAAGAGCGCAAAAGAAAAGGTGACACAGAAATTTACATTGATTTTGACAATCCATTCTCAATATCTAGAGAAAATAGCCTGTAATCATACCTACCTTATAAATTGTTTCACGGGTAATACATATAATAACTTCTCCAAAAATATTTTAATTTTATTCAATTGACTTCTTACAACAAACTGAAGTCCAAGTTAAAAATTTTATCAATATAATTGATGGAGGATACAAGAGGGGACACGTAAAAATTCAAAAATATCTATAGATATAAGTTTTCAGTGAATAAATTGTTGCATTTTCTGACTACAAAGTTCGAAATGTTTGAACTCTCAATATGAAACTGTCATTATGATACTGATGTTACCTATGATAAGTAAAATCTTTTAGGTGTTTTATACACGGAGAGAAATTTGAGTTTTTGTTAAGTACTGAAAACAGTACTTAACGAATTAATTTTGGGAGTGATTCTGAGCTAAGCCATAATATTATTGATATCAAACCCAAATGTGATTGTTTATCAAAAAATTAACACGCTCATTTGAGCATAATGTATGTGATTTTTGTATCATGTATCAAAACATGAATATGAACACATGTGGCCAATGTAAGCAATTTTTGGATCGTTTAACAAAAAAAAATAAGCTCACTTGTGTCAAATTTATGTTATTTTGGTGTTGTTTATCAAAAAAACCTGCTCATTTGTGTCCAATTCATGCCATTTATGGATTTTTAGTAAAAAAATGCCCAATCTAAGAATTTTGGGAATTTTGAATCAAAATATGTCAAATGTCAACAATATTTACAAATAAATACAAAAAATATAAATACGCTGAATGCTGCCCAATTTATGAAATTTTGGTACACAAGCAACAAGAGAACCACAAGAAAAAGTAGCGGGAACAACACACAAGGAAAAAGATGACAAAATGTACAAGTGGCTCAATCAACAAAGCAAGTGAACAAAAAAAAAACGATGAAATTTTATTTTTATTGTTCAAATTAGATACATTTGATCTAATTCGGACAGAAAAATATATTTTTTTTTAATTTACTGTCTGCACTTTAATACTAACAGGAACAAAAACAAACTGAAAATTACATCATTCGGTTGCTAAATTTTTGTATGTGCAAAAACAACAACAATGAAATATATTTTTAACAAACAAGCCCAAGATTACACTTATTTAGTCCAAATTTAAGTGTTTATCAAAAAAATGTTCAACCCAAATTTCTAGCATAAACTGCGAACGTGAATAGCATGTTTTGAGATGGGTTTGAGGTCTATCGATCGGATTTAAGCTACGAACGCTTTGAGCTTGATTTCAGCCCATTGTTTTCTCTTCGTTTATATGGATCGATTAACCCTAGGACAACGCATTGAATTAGTCAAAATAGTTACTAAAAAATTGTGAAAATTTTGTAGAGATGCACATGAAACTTTGCCCTTATGAAATTGGAACAAAAATAGAAAAAGAGCTCCTATGACAATGCAATTTAGAACTAATGGATATCTCCATCGGACTTCTATTAAGTTTTTATATGATTTTGTATGGGAGGTGCAATCAAAAGTAAACAAAACTTTACGAGACTTGGTGAGAAGGCTAGGCAAATAGAGTTATAATTATGTACTGAAAATGGTCGAAATCTTTAGATCCTTAAGGTACCTGCCTTGGACCTCTATACATTTTTTACAAGATTTTGTATTGGAAATACATAGATCAGTAAGGCGATCTAAACGAAACTCGGTCAGAAAGGTTAAAAAAGAAGAAAAATAATTGTGTACTTAAAATAGTCGAAATCTACTAGATACTTAGGGTACCTCCCTAAGACTTCTATACTTTTTTTACAAAATTTTTTGTGTAAGACATATATTGATCAGTAAGCCGATCTTAAAGGGACTCGGTGAGAATGCTTCAAAAGAAGAGTAATAAATGTATACTAAATATGGTTGAAATCTCAAAGACCCTCCCTTGAATCTCTTAAGTTTTTATATGCTTTTGTATGGATGGTACATAAAAAAGCTGGTTGAACTGAACGAAACTCGGTCAGAATACTTGAGGACTAGAGTAATACTGCAAATATGTGAAATTGATTAGACCCTATGGGTAGTTCTCCTTAAGCTATATTATTATACCCTAAACCTGAAAGGTCAGGGTATATTAACTTTGTGCAAACGTTTGTAACGCATAGAACGAAGCGAGTCCGGTAAAGAAAAGTATATATATTCTTGATCAGCGTTACTACGTGAGTCGAGCTATCCATGTCCGTCCGTCCGTCTGTCCGTCTGTGTGTTGTCCGTATACACAGGATAAGAAGAAGGAGTTGAGATGATTGGATGAAACTTGGTACACATGGTCACATAGACCCAAGGATCTGCATTGAATTGAATATTTTTGGAATCCGCCCACGGACACGCCTACCTTCCATACAACGCAAAAATTGAAAACGCAATAAATAAGCCTGTGTTTAACCTACAGAGCTAAAATTTGGCAAGTATGTTTTTTATGACAAGACAAAGATGGTTTTGAAAAATGGACGTCATCCGCCTAAGGACACACCTACCTCTCATACAACCCAAAAAGTTTAAAAGTCAATAAATAAGGTTATGTTTGTCATAGAGAAATTAAATTTGGTATGTATGTATTTTATACCAAAACTAAGGTGTGTTCAAAAATTGGAAGTAATCCGTCCATGAACACGCCCACCTTCCATAGCGAAAGCACAATAAAGGCATTAACTATGGGCTACAGGAATAAAACTTGGTATGTGTAAATTTTTCATCAACATTTAAATGCATATAAAATATTGGCTTCATCCGCCCACGGACACGCCCATTTACAATAATTTTTCTTTTTAAAAGTGGGTTAAGGGTATTTCATAGTCGGCCTAGACCGAAAACAGTTTACACTTTACAGTTTAAACAGTCTATAGAAAACAGTTCTACCGCTTACAGTTCTCCCTTACAATAGGATAACCGATACATTGAACCAACGAGTATCAACATTTTCAGTATCTTTTCTTGAGATTTCATTATTTTATTGACATAGAGAGAAATTGTGTTCTCTCAAAAAAGCTGAAGTAGGCAGAAAACCTGATCCGAACATCGCTTACTGTGTAAGCTAGATGTCAGCAGCGTTTGAGTGGCCATGTATCAATATCACAATAATCAATTTAATAATATCTATACCTATACTTTTAAAACTTCTGTAAAATCATTATCTAAGAAAAATACTTAAAATTTGTGTTACACAATTCTGCAAAGTGTTGCCATAGTCAAAAGCAAGTATTGCCCAATCAATAAAATATCTAACAAATTTGCAGTCTACATCATTAAAAGACAAAACAAATGAACATTAAATTGTCTGCGGAGTTAAAATTAACAACATTAATAATAATAAAAATAAAAAACCAACTAATGAAGGTTTACAACTTATTTAATTCCACTATTTACCAAGATTGCTTATATCCGGTAAACTGTGAGTAAAAACTACACTTAACGTTTGGTGGAATTTTTTTTTTATTACTGCCCACCAGGCTATAGAAAATAATGAAAAAGTGAAGGTCTTTCCCCAAATAGCTAGCTGCTTGCACTCACAGCAAATAAGGCTATTATAATGTCTGGCTATAAAACTCGTACTTAAACTTAATCACTTAATCAAGCCTAAAGTGAGCTCCGCAATTTAGGTCGTTGGCTTAATTTGTGGGCTCAATTTCGATCAGACAACAGAAGAAGAAACAAATAAAAAAAAAAAAAAAACCAAATCTAACTTACCTTCATCGACCAGTACCACTTCGACGACCGCATTCAATGGAATATCTATTTTATGCGTGCACATGCAGTTTGGACCACAGTCCGCTGGACGATTGTCGCCGTTACAGAATTGCTCCGGATTGATTTCATTATATTGTGAGGTAAGCGGCGCAGGCGCAGACAAATACGAGATTTCATCAATCAGTGAAATTACATGATCACCAGTGGGCGCAACTATAAATAGAGAGCAGAGTTTAAATTAATTTTCATTTTTTATAGACTTTCCAAGAACCTACCCAAGAAACGATTGTATGTGTTGGGCTGGAACAGTTCTTCTGGACGATACAAATAGAAACGGAAGGGCAAGAAGATTTTCACATCAGGTTTCTCAGCCAAAATGCCACGATCGATTTCCTGTGCGCTCTTCAATTGACTGACGCAGATGGCATCGTTACGTTGACGATTACATTGAGCATCCAAGGGATTCATGACCTTGTTTTCATTATTTTTTTTGTGGTTTTTTTTTCGATTTTTTTCACCATTTTGGAAATATTTATATAAATGTATGTGTAGAGTATTTTATTTACATTTGAAAACACAGTTATAAAAGTGTTTTTAGTTGTGTTGTTTTTGTTTTTATTTTTTTTGTTCAAACATTAAGCCAGTTTTGTTTGGTGGTTTGGTTCGGTTGGTTTGGTTGGTTTGGTTGGTTTGGTTGTTTTTATCGAAAAGTTTTGTTTTTTACAAAATTTTTGTTGGTGTTGTTTTGCAGGATTGGTTGTTTGGATATTGTTTTTGTTGGGTTTTTTGGTTGGTTGTAATTTTGTTTTTTAAGCGAAAAAGAGAAAAGTTTAAATTTTCGATTAAAGTAAAATGTTTTATACAAGTTTTGGGAATATAATTATTTTTATAAAATATTGTTTTAAATATATATACAAAATATGTGCAAATCATAGATATATATTGTATTAAATAAATTATATCAACTTTACATATTTACAAATTGAACAGCATCAATTAACTTCAGACAGTTATTTTAGCTTTGATTTAGAAAATAATACTTACCGCTAGCTTTCGAAGCGTTACTCAAGGCTTTTGGTTTTTTGTTTTTACAAATACAAAACACTAGGTTTCAAAACTCAAAAAAAAAAGTTTAAACACAGCTTCTTCTTTTAAGGTTGTTGAAAGGCTTTTGGATTCAAGTTATTGAGTAAAACAGTTATAGTTAATAAATAGTTAAAAAAATAGACAATAACGAGAACAATTTTGAGATTTTTTTTACAGTGCTTCTTAAATATTTTCTAAGTGCTATTCAATATTATTGTGTCGATATATCAATGGTTGCAAAACTGTTAGTACAGTCAAATTCTAACTTTTTATATGATTTAATCATATTTCAGTGTCTATTAAACTGTTTAGCAGTTCATTTCAAACTGTTTATACATATGATGATATTTCAATGACTGCAAAACTGTTTTACAGTTCATTTCAAATTGTTTTTCTTGATAACTATATCTCATTTGATTCAAACTATTTCTACAACGCTTCTCAATCTTTTCAGTGATTGTCCGAAATATTTCTCCGACGCTTCCCAAATTTATTTTTCAAAGCTTGAAAATTGTGTTTCCAGTTGAGTGAGTACTTTTGTGCTTTTTAAACTTCAGAAACTTGTTCAGTGCTTATCTAACTGTTAGCTAAGAACTCCCTAAACTATTTAATATTCTAACACTTAAGCTTATAGCGCTTGTAATCCTGTATTTTTTAATCTTACAGTACAGTGCTTCATTAACATTTTCCAAGGGCTATTCAATATTTTTGTGTCGATATATCAGTGATTGCGAAACTGTTATTACAGTTAATTTCAAACTATTTATATGATATGATGATATTTCAAGGACTACAAAACTGTTTCTCAAACTTCTTGAAGTTGATTTTTCAGTGTTTATCTAACTGTTATCCAAGAGCTACTAAAACTGTTTTGATAGTCTAACGTTTAAGGTTATAGTGTCTGTAATACTGTTAATTCAGTACAGTATTTTGAATTGAAATTGTATAATTTAAGTTGATATTCAATTGATTTAAAAAGAAATTTAATTTAGAAATTGACATTCCTGTGATTTATTTGAAGTTATAGTGCTTGTTAAATTGTTCATCCAGCATTTTCTATTCTTTTGAAAGTAGTCTTTTGGAGTTGATATTCCAGTGATGATTTAAAATGTTTAGCACACTCAACCTATATATATATATATCTTTAATACTACTTAATCTTTTTTGGAATATCTTATCTATATATATAAAAGAAAGTGTCCGAATGCGATGTAATCCCATAACTCGAGATCGGCCGAACCGATTTTAATGATTTATACTTTGTTGGAAAGGTATTTTTTCACTTCGGGTTTAAAAAAAAAAAAGAAAAAAAAAGTCGAAAAAAGTGTAAAAAAATCAAAATTTCAAAATGTTTTATTTTTATCAAGGGCCTTCTATGCGATTCTCATACTCGCAAGGCACCGTATTGAACAAGGGGTTTGGCAGCGCCCATAAAAGACAATTTTAATTTTGAAAAGCTTTGGAAATAATGGTCACAGTATATTTGCTGATGACCTATTGGCAAACTGGGTAGACATTGGACAAGGATGGCAGCAACGCGCCGGGTATCAGCTAGTATGTATATAAAAACGAATGAAACTTATATCATTCGAATATAAATATCATATCTGTCGAAGGGAGTTGCCTAACTTCTACGAGAAAAATAAAATTTTTGAGAAAAAAACCCGCTATTTGATCAATATTAAATTTTGTTGGGAGAGAGCTTTTATGTTAGTCGAATTGGAGTTTTTCTCAAAAGTAAAAATTTCCTCAAAAAATTTAGTTTTATGCATTCATCAATTGACAAATTTGTAAAAAATTGTGTTTCGAATTAAAAAATTCTAATTTTTATGTCAATATCTTGGTTGAAATATAACGGTTTTCCATTTTATTCTAAAAGTTTGTTAAATTTTCTTTCAAATATGATAACAATCAGTGTGAAGTTGAAACCAAAATTATTTTTGGTGAATTTTTTGTAATGTTGTCATTAGTTATTTAGTGTGTATTTTAACCAAATGCCAAGAGAGACAAAAAAACTCTCTCAAATTGAGTGTTCTAAATTGGAAAGCCAATACTCGCTATTAACATCGTTGTTTTTGTAATTTTTTTGACTTTTGCTATTAATTCTAAAAAATTAAATTTCAAGCTTTAAGGATACTACAAACTTTGTATCAGAAATATTGTTTTCTTATTATAAATCAAATTTAAATGTGTTAATATAATAACAAATGCAGGCGTTCGAACTGATTGTTGTCGGGGTAGTATAGCCCCATTTCCGAATCAAGGTAGACTTGACTAAATAGGTTTGACACCTGAAATCCTTCGTTCAAAGCTAAACAAACAAATGGGAGGTGGGCCTTTTGGTGGGTGGATGACGCCCATTTTGTGTGCACATCTAAGTTTTGATATAACATACTCACATACCACATTTTTTCATTGTAGTTCATATATAAAATCTGTATAGCATTTTTAATGTAATGGGTTGTATAAGAGGTGGGCGTGTTCGTGGACATACGGTGCCATTTTTTGGTGCAGCGCTTACTTTTGATACGAAATGCGTCTATAATAATATTAAATTTCTGTACATCAAATATAAACTATTTCATAGTGTTTTCAATTTTGGGTTTGTAAAGCAGCTGAGCGTGTTTGTGGGCGGTTGACAGCCATTTTGTGTACATATCTAAGTCTTGATATAGCATACTAACATACCACATTTTATCTCTGTAGCTCATATACAAAAATCTGTATAAAGTTTTACTGTAGTGGGTTGTATAAGAGATGGGCGTATTCGTAGGCATAAGGGGCCCACTTTCGGTGCAGCGCCGCTTAGTTTTGATATGAAATGCGCCCATACCAAGTTTTATTTCTCTAGGTCAAATATGAACCATTTTATAGTGTTTTCAATTTTGGTGTTATATGGGAGGTGGCCGTGTTTGTAGGCGGATCACGCCCATTTTTATCACACACATAAGTTTTAAGGTTTAAGGTACATACATATTAAATTATATTTCTGTAGCTTAAATATAACTCTCTATATAGTAATTTAAATTTTGAGGTCGTATGGGAGGTAGGCGTGTTCTTAAGTGGATTCAAAAAATATTCAACAGTGCAAATCCTTGGGTACATGTAAAGATGTGTACCAAGTTTCATGCAATAATCTCAAGTCCATCTTCCTATCGTGTGTTTACGAACAACAACACAGACAGACGTACGGACGGAAATGGATGGCTCGCCTATTTCTAGGTGTTACAAACGATTACACAAAGTTAATATACTCTAATTTTTTAGGTTTAGGGTACAAAAATTGCTATTCAATACTTAATACAAATAATAATATAATAGCAATACTATAATAGCAATAATAATAATAATAGCAATACAAAAATTGCTATTCAATACTTAAGTCTAGCCAGAAATACGCCTTGAATCGTTAATATTGATGTATTCAAGTTTCTGTTCAGAAACAAAGAAAGTTTAAATCGTAGATCCATGGCCTGGCCGTGATTTAAATACCCAGCATTTTGGATGGCAGAAAAGTACGCTCAACTGAGGCTCGCAAGTAATTAAAAGTTTCGAGTCAATTTTTTCTTTATCTCTAACTGTTTGAAATTGAGTTATTTACATTATATAAATATTTGAAATCTGAATTATAATACCATTCAAAATTTTATTTCAAATGTATTGTCTGTTTTATTCAACCTTACGGAGCTAATTTTCAGTATTTATGAATGCAATAGTACAGTGGTTCTAAAACTTTATGATTTTATTTTTCAGTGGTAGTCAAACTTCACTGTAACATCTGTAGCATATATTTAGTGCTTGTCATAATAAAATACAGTGTTTCAAACTTTTCGTTTATATGAGAAACTATGTAAAGTGATTTGATTCTGAGCCTCTCATACTTTTTCAAATTATTTTTTTTCGAAATCCTATAAATTTGATTTTTAATTGGCTGTTAAACTGTCAGTTCAGTACATAACAAAATTTTTTAAGTAGATCTATCACTGATTGTAAATTTTATTAGTGCATGTTAAACTTCTCTAAAATGATTGTCAAACTGTTCTTGAAGGTTTCAAACTTTTAAAAATCCTTTTTTTTATTGTAGGTCAAATTTTTCAAGCTATTTCGAGTCATTTCAAAGAATTTTCAAATAATTTCCAAATAAGCTGTTATTCTTAAGCCTTATAAAATTGGTTTTGTATGCTCGCAAGCCTGTTGTTATGATTTTTCAGTGCTTGTTTAACTGTATATTTGGTGTTGCTGAAGTTGTTTTCGGCGATAGTGAAACAGTTACTAGAAGCTTTTCAAACTTTTTAGAGTAGACATGGGCAGGCAAGCTCAAACTGATTGGAAGTTAATTCAGTGCCATAGTCTTTTGGAGTAGATAATTCAGTGGTTATCACAAGCTAGCACAGTGTTTTCAAACGATGTGGAGTTATATTGTTTGTTTTGTTAAAATGTAAGTTCAGTTCGCTTGTAAAACTTTTACGTCAGCTTCTCAATCTTATTTTACAATATATTAAAAACTTATTGCATTGATTTTTCAGTGCTTGTTTAGTTGTCATTTTTGTGTCTCTCAAAACTTTCGAAACGCATTTTTCAGTTATAGTCAAATTGTTACAGGAAGCTGCTCAAGATATCGATCACTCAGAGCTGATCTAACAATGCAATGAGAATTTCAAGTATTTTTGGAATATTTTATTTTCTCTGCTTATCAAACTTCTTCTACAGAGTTTGGCCTTCAGTATCTCTAAAAATGTTTGTTGTTGTTTTTTAAGTGATCCTCAAACTGTAAAAGTTTCTGAAACTCCTATGAATTTTTAGTGATGGAAAAACTGTCAATCCAGTAGTATTCAAGCATTTCTGAATTTATTTTCCTTGCTTGTCAAACTCTTATTCATTATACTTTGAAAACTTTATGTGACAATTTTAGAGTACCACTTAAACTTTCTGAAATTAATCTTTAAGCGCTTCTAAAACGTTAAGTGTTAATTGAGCAGAGCAAGTCGTACTGTTACTTATGGAATATTGAATACATATTCAAGCACATATACATACACCGTTTTAAAAAAATATTTTTATAAAGTCAAATTTGCCAAAACTTTTGGAATTCTATTAAAAAAATTGGGCAATAACCTTCATTAGTGCAAAAAGTAGGAAAACTTCATCAGGCAAACAAAAGACTTAAGACACAAACTTTAAAATAACGATTCTCGATCAAAAAATGCCTGCTTAACATTGAAAAACATTAAAAATACTTTAAAAAACTTCACTACAGTTACAACTTTTAGTTGCAAATGTTCAAAAACTATTTGATTGTGCAAAATTTTTTGTGCATGCCGCAGCCTTTCAACAACACTTCTAAGAATTGCCAATAAAAATAATTTATAAAAAATTCTTAAAGCCATGCTATCCAACGATTGCATGACATTCGCAACTGCAACCAAGAAATAAAAAAAAAACAAAAAAAAAACAAACAAATAATGAAACAAATTGAAACTTACCACACCCTGTGGAATGCCCACATCGTAAGTCGGTGGCGCTGATGCCGGCTGATAGGGGCCGCGTGCATAGCGTAATATGGCCAATTGTTGTGCACGACGGATGCCGCATTCACCGAGGCCTCTTAATTGAATCCAATATGCGCCGACGGCTTGATTGGCAGTGATAATAAAGTCATAACGTTCACCTGTGTTTAAAAAAAATATAAGAAACAAAAAACAAAATTAAATGCAAGGCAAACAAATATTTTAAAATATTTAAAAAACATCAAAAATATTAGGCTAAGAAATAAATATAATGTAGTAAGTGCAAATGTTGTTATTGTTGTTGCTCTGACTTGGCTTATGAAATGCAACATCATTGCTTTATTTACGACAAACATAACTAGTTCATAAAATTATACATAAAATTTTATGAAAATATTTGCTTAACTTGACCATGACTTCTAACAGCTTGTTTTTAATGGCTTTAGTCGCTGCTTAAGCATATTTTTGCTGTTATTGTTGCTTTTAAAGTGCTCGCAGATTTTGAACAAAACAATATTTAATGGCTTTTGCAATTAAGTTTGTATGAAATATATATTAACAATATTTGGGCGTTACATATGCTACTGCCATCGAGTGGTGGTGGCTTGTAATTTGAACATTATCGAAGAACTTTGTGTGAAGTCATTAAAATTCCTTGAAACTAGTACAAGTGCATGCTTATTTTTAACACTATGATTTAATGCATTCTTGTTTTGCTGCTCCAGTGTCGTTAGTTAAAGTGGTTAGATTATATTACAAGTCAAATGTGAACAATTTGTCTTAGATTTGCCGATAGTATAACAAAAAACTGCAATGGTTGGTCAATTTCAAATGCGCTTTTATAAGAAGTATTTGTTTTCGAAAAAGAACTTGAAACGATTTCATTTTACTTAGAACAATGTTAAAATATTCTCAACCGTACAGCGGTTTACCCTTTAACCCACTGGCATACCCAGAAGCAGCCAAGTATACTAACCACTCGGCTACTGAGGTCAATTATTGCCACAGGTAATGACAAAAAGCCATCAGATTGGAATAGCCAATATCAACATTTATCAGAAATACTCTCTGAGGATTGGCAATGTCTGCAGACATGTCTGCGCTTATCGGAAAATTTTTTTTTGAAAAAACTTTTTGCTAGATGCTAGCATTGAACTCGGGCTACAACATTTCGCTGGCTCGCACGCCGCAGCTTTATCACTTACGACCAAGGCCGTCTCAGAAACCATTGATACAGTGGTTCTAAAACTGGTTTTTAGTACTTGTGAAACAATTAATGCAGTGGTTCTTAACCCTAGAAGGACATGCTTATTTTTTATACATAAAGGTCATGCTTCGTCGAATCGACGCGGCACTATTTTTTAAAAGGCCCCTTCCGATGTCCTATACGGAAAAATCTTTAGAAATCACTAGTTTTTGATTATTCGGATTATTTTGAATAAGAGAAAATACCAACCAATTTTATGTATAAAAGTTTTCAATAAAAAAATAAATCTTTTCGTTTGAGTTCATTTGGCTTTTTTTTAAAAAAGGTACATAAAACAAAATTAAAAATTAACTTCTTGAAGCATACATTGAATATAAAATTAATTTTTATATTAAAAACAATGTTCTAAATTTTATACAGATGAAGTTTTTAAGTGGATGAGATAATACTATAGGCAATAGGCAGTAAGTTTTTTTTAGCCTCCACTGCACCAAAGAAAGCGCTGAAACAATCAAGTCATTGAACTTGGAAAGATAAAGTTTTTTCCAATTTCTCAATATATATATATATATATGTTTTTGGTTGCAGATTTTGCGTTCCAGCAATAAAAATGGAATATTAATACAAAAACTTCCAAAAAAAAACCCAAAATATGAAACTGAAAAAGTTACTCAAAAGCCATGCTTCATCGTTTCGACGACGATAATTCTTAAAAATCATACTTCTCAACTATTTTTTTGGTTCTACGTCTGCGCATACGTTCAAGCTAGACTTTGACTGGTGCTATAGGAAAAATCAGAAGAAAACAAAATAAAACAAGGAAGAAAAACGATTTAATGTAACCATGCGTCGTCGATTCGACGAAGCATGTCCTTCCAGGGTTATCGTTTATTAGAAGTTTTTTCAGTAAAAGTAAATTTTTGTTCATTTCAATCATTTGGAATAGACATTTCAGGGCTATACTTAATAAAATACGGTCCTTTAAACCCTTCGAAGTTAATTTTTCAGTGTTCTTATGGTTCTGCCCTAATTTACATGTAACATTGTTAAATAGATTATTTATTATTTATAAATTATTTTATTTTATTTTGTTTTTTTTTATATTATTTGATGTTATTGAATTCTATTTATTTTTTATTTTATATAATTTTTTAATTTTTCTAATTTATTATAATTTTATTGAATTTTATTTAATTTTATTCAACTTTATTTAATGTTATTTAATTGTATTAAATTTTATTCAAAATAATTTTATGTAATTAAATATTATTTTATTTTATTTTATTTATTTTATTTTATTTCATTTTATTTTATTTCATTTTATTTAATTTTATTTCATTTTATTTAATTTTATTTCATTTTATTTAATTTTATTTTATTTTATTTTATTTTATTTAATTATATTTCATTTTATTTAATGTTATTTACTTTTATTTAATTTTATTTAATTTCATTTAATTTCATTTAATTTAATTTAATTTAATTTTGTATAATTTTATTTAATTTTATTTAATTTCATTTAATTTTATTTAATTTTATTTAATTTTATTTAATTTTATTTAATTTTATTTAATTTTATTTAATTTTATTTAATTTTATTTAATTTTATTTAATTTTATTTAATTTTATTTAATTTTATTTAATTTTATTTAATTTTATTTAATTTTATTTAATTTTATTTAATTTTATTTAATTAAATGTCATTTTATTTTTGTTTATCTTATTTTATTTTATTTTATTTTTTCAATCCTTGTCGCAATAATTGTTCCAACCCTAGTAACAAAAGTCCTCACCGTTTTTGTCTCAATCTTCATCAAAATCCTTGTCTCAATCCTTGCCTAATTCTTATTCAAATCATAGTCACAATCTTTCTGACAGTCCATCCCAATGCTTGTCATAGTCTTTGTCCTAATCCTCGTTTCAATACTTGTCTCAATCTTTGTCCCAATACGTGTCCCAATCATCCTTGTCCCAATTATTGTCTCAATTATTTTTTCCAATTTTGTTCCAAACCTTGTTTTAATCTTTGACGCAATTTTTAGGCACAGTCCTTGTGCCTATTTTTGTCTCAGTCTTTCTTTCAATCTCTATTCTAGTTCCTATCCTAGTTCCGAACCTTAGTCCCAATCCTTTAAGTATTTATCAAGTTAGTTATTGTTTTTGTGCCGATTCATCTTCTAACCTTTGTCCCAATCCTTATCACAATTCTTCTGACGGGCTTTGTCGCTAATTGTGTCGTTTTACTTGTTCCAATTCTTGTCCCAATCCTTAATCCAATCGTTGTTTCACCTGTCACAGTTTTTGTCACTATCCATTTCAGAATCTTTGTCTCTAACCTTGCCAAAGTCTTTCTCCAAATCCTGGACCCAATCCTTGACTCAGTCTTTGCCTCAATCCTTATACTAATCTTTTTCACAATTGTTGTCCTAATCCTTATAAAATTCCTTGTCATATCCTTAGTCCTTTCAAGTTCAATCTTTCGAAGTCTTTGCCAAGTTAGTATAGTTCTTGTCCCAATCCTTGTTCTAATTCTTGCAACAACCCTTGTCACAATTCTTGTTATAATCCTTGTTTTTATAATTGTCACAATATTTGTCACAATCCTTGTCAATATCCTTGACCCAATCTTTGTCCCTGTCCTTGTCACAATCTTTGTCGCAATCTATGTCACAGCCTTTCTCCCAATCCTTTTCCCAATGCTTGCCTCAATCCTAAGCCTTGTCTTAATACTTTTCTAATCCTTGTCCTAGTGCCGTAATCCTAATGCACCATGTTAAAATTCCATGCAACGCTTTGGCATTTTTGTTGCATTTGCGATGCATTAAGCGACTACCCACGCGTTCTCATATCATCATAATTTTATTCTTTATTATTGTTAGGAGTTTAAAAATTCAACATTTTCTGCTGTTGAATAAATTTGTCGCAGGAAGTATTTTATGCGAGCAATAATAACATGCAACGATATTGCATTTTTGTTGCATAAAGTGTTACCTACGATTAAGATGCAGTAATCAATTATTTTATTTTAATTTTTTACATCAATAATTTTTGTTTCTTAATATTTTCAGTAGCATATACATATATTCACCGTTTAAAAATTCTATGCAACGCCGTTGCATGTTTGTTATATTTTCGCTTTTAAAGTGGCTCTTGGAGACGCATATTTTATTTTTGTCATGAGAATAAAGAACCAACTGCCTTATAAAAATTTTTACTGTAGCATCAATGTTAAACTCAGTAAGTTATAATTTCATGCAACAATTTTGCAGTTTCGTTGCAAATTCTTTTGGTTTTTTGTCTGGGGGTCAAAGTATCTATTGTAATATCGTATTATTATTTTTAATTGCTCTTAAATGCTTTTCTCAACTATATAAAAAACAGGCGTGAGAAGATGTAACGTCATAGGGTGAAAATTAAAAACGTAATACTTGCTAACATATCAGTCTTGAGCAGATGTTTTTTGTTACTATTAAATCATCTTGTCTGAGATATCACTAATAATGCCTACTTTTTTATCTCATATATCACTCAACATTTGTATTTAACATCAATTCTAATCAAATAATTTGTTAAGAAACAAAAGACTTAAGACACAAACTTGCTGCAGCTTTATTTACAGCATGTTTCGCCGCTTGAAACATTGATTTATGTGGCTCAATGCTTAAATATTCAGCAATTCATTTTGCGCGCTTCGTTTATGTTGCCAACAATAGTGAAAGATTAGCGGAAAGCATCACTTAGTCAACAGTTTGATTTTGTTTTATTTTAGTAACTTTTAAAGCTATTCAAACGGATGCATTTGTTATGATTTTATAGCCATAGCCTGAAGTTTGGAAAATATGCCGTTAAGACGCTTTAATCTGGCTGGAACCTAAACTTTTGTTTGTAGTTTACTTAGCAACATGTTGCATGAGAGTTGGATTTATTTTTTGCATTTTGATTGTTGTTGATATAAAGTAATATTCCGGCAGAGTTTAAGAGCAGCCCATGCTTTAGGATTTAAATAATTTTTTTAAGGTTAAAATAAACTCTACGTGCTTCTTAGAGTTAACAGTATGATAATTATTAATAATTTCTTGTTAAATTTCAAAATAATTTTGAATTATTGAAATTTAATTTAAAAAAACTATCACTTAACTATAGTTTGTAATAAAACTGTCTGGCCACACATGCACTCTATTACTTTCTCTAGCATTTTTATTCAATCTTTCAATGATTTGTTTTATTTTTCAACTAACAAAATTATCATTTTAACTAGCTGCTCTTTATATACAAAATACCATAAAACCATAGTAATTCTAAGATAACGACTACTTTCGACGTTTGTGTTGCCGACAAACATAGCAGATACGTTGCGGTTGATCTACTTAAACTCTGTTGTTATTTTTACTGTCCATCATCACGCTGTTAAGCGCTTAACATAGATCCGTTCACATTTTAAATAGTTTGAATAAATGTGCTGTTACACTTTTGCTCTAAATTTATTTTGATCTTAAACTGAGCTGCGAATTTTATTATTTTATTATTAGATTTGCTTTTGTTGTTGTTGTTATTGTTATTATTTGTATTACAATATCGTGCTTATGAATAATGCAGTTTTGCGAACGCAATTGTTGCAGTTGTTCCATAGCATGTGGTAATCGCCTAGGCAGCTGTTATTTCGAACGCTTGTCTTGGAGGCTGTTAACAAGTCGTCATGGATTTCATTCATGACACCGCAGTTGTTTTCTTTTGTTTTTGTTTGTTTTTTGTTGTGAGAATACATACATGCAAATAATATTCTAGAAGTGACAATAAAAAAGATTACTCTGAACTTTAGTTTGTATCATTGACGCCTTGTTTGAGTAGTAAAACAGGGTGTGCCACATTTAAGGTTGAATGTTGTTTCTTGTAGAAGTAAAGAGCATTACTTTGATAATTAAATTGAGAAAACAACCTCTGCATTGCTGTATTTTGTTATTTTTTTAGAAAAATCCTTTTTTTTTCTAAACTGCAGTGGTACAATCCATCCATCAGCAGTGCTTAAGATATTGAATATCAGTGCTAGGACAATTCGGAGAACCATTTAAAATTTGAACTTTCAGGAGCCAGTAAAGAAAAAAACAAGAATGCTAGACAGAAGACATGTGCAGTTAAAGCAAGATTTTGCTGCAGAGCCGTTGATTAGGACAGGGTAAGTCTTTGAACATACATTGTTTAACAATATTTTTCATTTGTGCTTATTATAAATTTTAGGTTATTTGGTCTGATAGACTAAAATCAACCATTTACAATTAGATGGTTGTGCGTGATATAGGACCAAGGACACTAATTTAACCCTTTAACATCATGTGAAGCAATCAATTAAACATGAGGGTGGTTGTATAATGGTTTGGAGCTGTATTTTTCAAAATGGTGTTGGTACGTTAACACTAATCGATCATATTATGCGTAAGAAACAATACCTGTACATCCTACAACAAAATCTACCAGGTGTTGTGGAAAATATTGGCTTTGCTGTTTAAAAAGTAATCAGCATGACAATGATCCCAAACACACTGCACATGTAGCCAAAGACTGGATAAGACACCAACAAGTTGGTTGTTTTGTACATGAAACCAATTGCGAATTTGTGTAGTCATATCAAATTGCAGCTTACTAAGTATCGCAGGTCTTTCAAATGAAGCAACGAACTTTGGGAGCGAACCAAGGAAGTTTATGAGGCAATGCTACTAGAATTTATTGGGAGGATTGTGATTACATACCCAATCGCATCCAGGATCTCAAAAAGGAAAAAGAATACTGAACATGATACTGAAAATAATGTTTTTTTTACAAAAATAGTGAAAAAACCACAAATAAAAGTTGGGAGCAATACTGTAATATTTCCCTTTTTTAAATTTTTGTCTGCTATTTTTGTTGTTGTTGTTAGATTAACTTCAAACCGGTTTGAAAGAAAGTAGACAAGTGTACCAATAATACAAAAAAAAACTATGGATTTCATTACTATATCGAGTAATGAAATGAGTTAACAGTATTGCTCCTCAGTGTAACTAATTATGGTTTTAATGAACCTCTTTCTCGGTGCCTTCCTAACTGCAATAAATTTGCGAATCAATTAGACTTCATCGTTGATAGAGGAACTTTCATTAATAACCTTAATATACCCTGACCTAAAGACTAAGTGTATAAAAACGAACTGAAACATTCCAACCCAAATTTAAAAATTTTATATTTTATAGGCTTTAACATATACAATTTCTAAGAAAACTGAAGCAAGTCAAATCTTCTAATTATGAAATTTTGTTATATAAAAAGTGGGCGTGGTAATTACATGTATAATTTTTCTACAGTGTTTAGAACTGAAAAATTATGTCCTGGAAAATCGAAATTGTACTTTAAGTATTAGTGTTTGTATGAAAAATGGGCGTGGTTGCTCATCTGTACTGTTGAATTTAAAAAATGGTGCCTGATACAAAATTTGTACGCATTCAGAGTTCTTTCATTGTTGATAAAAAAATTGTTCTGATACAAAAATTGTCCACATTCAGAGTTTTTTTTTTCATTGTTACTGAAATTTCAATGAAATCTCACTTTTAAAATTTGTGTCGTAGGTTTGATAGTTCAATTATTCCGTCCACTTTTCACATTGGGTTTCATAACGTCAACACCTAAGCTCCTTTATTTTATTTCATTAAAGCTTCTAATATAAATTCGAAGAAAAATTTGAGCAGAAAACAATCCCAAACCAATTAATTTTGGTAGAGATTCTGAGCTAAGCCATAATATTTTTGATATTAATGTAAGATAAAGCCCTAATGTGATTATTTATTAAAAAAATGAACACGCTTATTTGTACATAATGTATGTGATTTTTGAATAATTTATCAAAAAAATTAATATGCTCACTTGTGCCCAATTTATGACATTTTGGTATTGTTTATCAAATAAAAAACATGCTTATTTGTATCCAATGCTTGCCATTTATGGATTGTTTATAAAAAAATGATTATGCTCTTATATTTTGGAAATTACTCTAATTTTCAATTTTATATAGGTCTTATAGGATTGTAGATAGAGTCCTTGAGGAGTTGAAGCTCACATAGGGAGTTAACGTGAAAGATGGTTTTATCCCGCCCAATTTTGAATGGGGCTTAGTTTTGACGAACAGATTTTAGTTCTATTTTATACAGGTTAAAAGATAGTGTCCTTCAGGAATTAAAACTGATATGGGGGGGGGGGGGTGAGGTGATATAAACGATGATTTTTCAACCCATTTTTCGCATGGTGCTTAGTATTATATCAAGAAGCTTATATGACAAGTCAATGAATTCTCTCAATAACAGTGCTTTATTTGTATAAATGTAAGGCGTGGCATCAGTCTAAATATATTGATTATTTGTTTGTGTTAAAGTGCGAATTGTTGTTTCGATATATTTAAACGATAGTTTCTGTAGAAAGTAGCTAAAAATGGCTTTTCTCGGTCACTGATTGAACTTCTATTAAAACTTCATGTTTAGAAATCGATGCAACGATTTTTTAAATTTGTTGCATATAATTTTTTCTCTGCAATATGATGATATTAACTTTGTTTATCTTTGTCTTCAAGTCATGTGTCCAGTTTTTATTGCCGTTGCATAACATTTTGTGTATCTCATGTACTCATTGAGTTAAAATTTCATGCAACGCTTTTGCAGTTTTGTTGCATAAGCCAATCGCTCTCTTTGCAGCAATGACCATTAACGTTCTCTTATTATTTTTGTCATGCGATCATAGACTTTACCTTTGATCCAGCACCATAACTTTTATCTTAGCATCTAAGGACTTATTTTGAAAAAATTGTCCACTAAATTGTTTTATATATTTTTTATGAAAACCACTCAATTAAATCAACAAGCTTTAAAATTTTTCGTTTGACGCTTTGAACTTGACAAAGTACGGAAAATGATTGTGGAAACTTATCGTGACCACCATATATATAGAAAAATTGCTCTCAAAGTACAAATTGGCGCTGAGACTGCGTCAAAAGTTGTAAAGAAGTATAAAGAAGACATGGAAGTTCTTCAAAAAGCAGGTTCTAGAAGCAAAAAGTGCGTTTGTGCCCAGCAAGAAGGGAGAATTTCAACATTTCTGGCAAAAAACTGGCTCAAAAGGCAGAGTGCTTTGGAGAAGCTGGTCTGAAGACTTATAGAGAGCAAAAAGTAGCAGACAAGAATGCTGTGAAGAACACGCAGGAAAAACAACGTGCCATAAAATTAAAAAAAGATTTCTTTGAAAAATTAAATTCCTGCGTAATGGACGATGAGACGTTTAAGCCGACTTTTCACAGCTGCCAGGCCTGGAGTTTTACACTGTAGACTCGCAGGGCAATGTCGAAGAAAGGTTTAAATTAAAAAAGTAGTCCAAATTTTCTCGTAAATTTCTGGTATGTGCCAAAAAGAGCAAGTCATTTGTAACAACAGGAACAATAAATTCGGAAATTTACATAAAAGAATGCTTGAAAAACAGACTAAAGACTGCTTTTTGTAAGACAGCATGATGTTTTCACATATTTTTGGCTTGATCTAGCTTTCTATCATTTCAGCTAAGTGGACTTGAAATGATACTAAAAAAATAATGCACTTTTGGTGCCTTGAGAAGGAAATCCTCCAAACTGTCCAGAACACGAGTCAATTGCAAGATGCTGGGCTTAAGTCGAAAGGAAAATCAAGGCAACATAGAGAGTGGCCAAGATTTTCGGGGAAAGTGATCTTTAGTAGCTCAAAAGATATCTGATAATACCATACAAAATCGTAAATTGAAGCGGTGCCAGAAAAATTAAAATGTTTTATATAAAAAAATTATAATCAACTTTATAAAAATAAAATAATATATGTAATTATTATCTTTTATTATTTATTTACCTCAGCTTTCAAATGGTTTATTTTTTAAAATCGTATCGCTTGTTCAGCAGATTTATAGAATTTTGTAATGGACAGATTTTTTAAATGCAGTCTTAATTCTGGGTGAAAAATAATTTGATAAAATTTTGTAAAATTTTTCTACTCTACTTTTTTGAAAAGCATGCCGTAAGACGTACCATTGTAACGTTAAAAGTATTTTCGGTTTTTCTAAAAACTACAAGATGACCTCTCCATAGTGCTTCTCCAGTGCTTCTCCATTGAACTCCATTAAACTTCTTCCTTTATTGCTTTAACATGTATTTATTTCTCTTTTAGACTAAATTTTATAGTAATCATCAAACTGTTAATTCAGTGCTGTTTAAACTTTTAAATTCAACCTCCTAGTGTGTCTCAAACTGCTACTTCAGTGCTTTGAAAACTTTCATTTACTATCCAGTGCTGTTTAAGCTGTTCATGCACTCCTCAAAAAGTTTTAAAACAAACATTTGTTTTTTTCCAATCATAAGAGTGATTTAAAACATATCTCTTAACCACCCTGTTTTAACTCAAAACTACTTCATAACCGCTGGCTATGTATTTATCATGCAAACAAGCTGCTGACAACCATAACAGAAACAACAACATTAACTTCCCACTCACTCATTCACTCACTCGTTCATTCACTTCACGTGACTTACCTGAGAATGATATGATTGTGTTCACCTCAACAGGATGCACTGGTTCACCATCTGTGGATATGACAGTCATGCCGTGTCCTTCAATTGTCACCTGCGCTGGGCAAACCGATGCAAATGCATTAATCATGCGGAAGCGATAACGACGTCCCGGTGTTATTGTAAAGATTTCAAGCGGTGTGTTTGTCATGAAGCCGGTATTTGGATCACGGAATTGACCTTTACCATTGATCAACATAGATTCAGGATCTTGACCAGTATTAACAGCCAGACGACCGGGATAACGTTCAGCAGCATCTTCGTGCATCCAATCGCTGATGAGCATGATATGCGTGGTTAAATCGAAATCATAAAGATGTGAGTTGGGATCACGTGAGGGTGGCTGACGCACAACAATGCTGCCATAGAGACCATCAAGTTTCTGCAGACCAGTGTGAGCGTGCCAGAAATGTGTGCCAGCGTTGCCAGTCCATTGATATCTGTTGGGGGGGTGGTTTATTGTTATTAGAAATTTCATATAATTTTGCATACATTTTCTCTCTCTTACCTAAATGTATTGCCTTGCTGTATGGGACACTGTGTTACGAATGGCACACCATCGTAGTACTGTGAGCCACGCTGCCAGATGCCGTGCCAATGAATGGTAACCTCCATGCCTTCCATATGATTTTCCACATCAATCACAACCTTGTCATTTTCACACACTTGTATGCTGGGTCCGGGTATCATACGATTGGCTGTCAGAATACCACGTTCCACGCCATCAGCTAGCACGCATTGACAGTGACTCCAGACGGTGTTGGTGGCATTGGGTGTGCACACTTGGCAGGCACTGTGGAAAAAGAGAGAAATTCAAAATTAATAACATTAAGATAAGCAACTTCGAAGTGGAATTTGACAAAAAATGGAATGGAAAAATAAAAAGGTTAATGAAATTCAATTAAGTGCAGATTTACAATTTGATTTGCTTAAATTAATTTTGAACAATTAGTTGCCATGTCATGAAGAACAAAAGACTTAAGAAACAAACTTTTTGTTCAGAATAAAGTTAAAATTATGATAAAAATTTGGCAACAAATAATTTTAAAATTAGTTTCAAACATAGGTAGATAGAAAACCATAAGTTTGGTTTATATTTTGTCAGTTTTTCTGATGAAGTCTTTATTGGAATATTTTCTTCAAAAGGTTGCCCAACGTGCCTTAACACTTTTGAAAAAGTTAAAAAATATACAAAAAATATAAAAAATTACAATAAAACTTTTAAAAAACATGCTTAAAATTTATTGCACTTCTTTGAACTGTTTTTAACAAAGCATGTATTTATTTTATCTAATTTTTAATCTGGTAGAGCTAATTTTATTTGCGTTTCATACAAGTTAATGTTTAATTTTAATGCATTGACCGCGACAACGTAGTGTCAGAAAAGTGCAATCAAACGGAAAATTTTAATAACGCTCAACCAACGAGCACTTGAGGGCAATAACAATGATTTTATTTATAAACCATTTAAAGAAATAAATATTATTTGTTGCATAAATGTGTCAAACACCCCGGGAATAGTTTTTGTGGCTCAAGAGACGAAGAACAGTTTTGCATGTTGTTAGCGTGGCAAGGCAACAGCGTGTTGCCAGCAGCTGCATAAAGCAGCAAAAAGCAGACAGCATGCAGAGTAGTCAAGCATAAAAAAAATAGCAAAAAACAACAACAACAACAATAATAATAACAACAGCTACAACAACAGCTACAACGAGCTACAGTATTTAACAGCAAACAAACGCCTATTGTGCAGTTTTCACTTTTTATTTTATTCATTTCTATTATTTTTATTGTTATTATTATTATGTTTATTGCAACTGTTGCATATTAGCTGCTTGTGGTAACAATTGTTGCTGTTTGGTTGTTGCTGGTTGGTTGTTGCTGTTTTGCGCACATTTTTTTTTTGCATAACAACATTTTCTATATATATAAATTTTGTTGTTAGTGTTGTCGTTGCTGCTGCTGCTGTTGTCATTTGATTAATTTTATATAAGCCGACTGCGCATGCGCATGTTTTTTATGTCACTTTTCAAGCTTGAAAGTTGTTAGTATTGTAGTTTTCTTTACTTTTTGTTTATTGTGGCAAAAGGAATATTTATTAATTTTTTTTAAATTTATATACTTTAACCGCTGCTGTTGGCACAAGCAACAAAGTATCGTTTTCTTAGGTTTTTTGTGTGCTGTTCATTAATACCATTAGAAGAGACAAAAAGAAAAAAAAAATTGAGATATATATGAGCGTTTTAAAAGTTGAAGTATGAGTAATAATTAATATAAGCTTAAAGACAACTCTTAATTCAGAAAACATCTGAATTTTAGCCTTTGGCTTAAGCTGTGTTTTTTTACTCGCTCACAGCACACAGCACGACATCGTCGCTTCAAAATTTGCCAAGCAACAAAAAAAAAAAAAAATGGTACCAAACAATAAAAAATGCTTCCAATTTCAATAATTGTGTAAATTTATTATAAATTTGGCAATTATATTGTATTGACAGTCAACTGTGATTCACAAAATCAACTGCTTTTTGTACCGAATACTTTTAACGAAATATTAAAAACTTGAATGATGAATATTTCTTCGAAAACACACTATTTATTTAGAAGGACAACAAAAATTGGTGAAATGTTGCTATTTTTTAAAAAAAAATTGTTGGTTAATTAAACATTTTGTTTTGAAATATTTAAAAGTATCGGCTACATTAACAATATGAAAGCCCTTTTATCAATATGAAATTTGATTGGGAGAGAGCTTTTAAGTTCGTCGATTTTGAGTATTTTTCAAAAATAAAAATTTCTTCAAAAAATTTAGTTTTATGCATTCATCAATTGCGAATTTTGTAAAAAAATGTGTTTTGAATTCAAAAATTATTTTTTTGACATTATTAAATTTATTTTGAAAAGCTGTTTTTCTTATAATAAAACAAAATTTTTTAACAAAATTCAAAAATAATTTCTTTGAAGGAAATACACTTCAATCAATTAAAAGTTAAAGCCTGAACTTATTTTAGCCATTACGCTTATTCTGCATATAATTATAAATAGGCAAACTGAAAATTGGCCGAATTTGATTAATTAGAATCAAATAATTCAAGTTGAATAAGCAACAACTGAGATTTGATAATTATAACAAAACCATTTTTTTAACACTACGAACACTTATCATACTATGTATGAAGAAAATAAGAGTTAGTTATTCAAACTATATATATATTATATCGAATGGAATGTTAAGAAATACAAACCTTCAAATAAATAAGTGCTTTAGCTCAATACGCACGAGTTAAACGAGCAACTACTACACTTGGTAATCGTTAGACAGACGCCAAGTCAAGGCATTTAGTTCATGAAACAAAAATCTTTTCTCACTGTAGGACCATTTCCTTGGATTCCGTTGTCCTTATTGTTGTTTTAATGATTGACCTCATCCTTGTAC